>OOFE01020673.1:0-23091 GCA_900323365.1 Monocentris japonica | reverse complement strand
CACTCACACTCATAGAAGCCCAACTCAGATGTTATAAGAATGATAGAAAAACCACCAAATGAACATCATACCAGACATCAGGCTACACTGTCATAAACTACAGCGTCATTCGTCAGGTGGCGCCATTCAGGAAAGGGGACAGTGTGTGGGGGTGTTTGTTCGTGTGCAACAATCCCAATGCTTCACTGAAGCACTGAAGGGCACTTACCTAACTAGCAGTACAAACCCCCCTCAAAACCAAGTACTAAGTTTGCCCCTGTCAAACTCACACTCCACAGCAGCTGTGTTCCCTATGTATACAACCATTAACAAGCATAAACCACACAATGCCAAACAACGCTCAACTATATTGAACCTGCACCAAGGACGCCATACTTGCTGGCTGACCCTGCGCCCCAACTGCAGGGCAAAAAGAGAGTTTCCTCCTTGAGAGATTAGTGAAGTCTGTCAAATCAAACAAAAACTTTTTATTGAACAGATATAAGACATATGTTTTTATTAAGACCAGTCTAAACATCAAAAGTACTTTTGACAAAATGTATTTCAATGGTTCCTTACAAAGTTTAGGGAAAACAAGATAGTTCATACTTGCAGTAATTTTCTTGTGTTGCTAAGAACTTGCTGGATACCTTTCCCAAACATTATGGGGAATTCTTGGTCTATCTGAAACAAAAGTAAGAAATGAGCCCCAGATCTAGCAAAAGTTTCCTGTTTGCAGTTGATATTTACCTCAATGGGCAATTACTGCAAATGTATATTGCACTGAATGGACTAACTGAAAAACGTCAAATATCATAACTTTGTCAATACGATTTTTCTTACCAATATAGGTGCGCCATTGCATCTTTGTCATGCACTAGTTTTTGCCTGGATGGAAATATTGTCCTCATTGATACCTGACCACCGATTCATCAGTTCAGTGTTTCAATATAGATATTACCTATCTCTGCATTCCTGATCAAATAGCTGTTGTCTAGAGAGAGATGCTTAACAAGTATTCAGGCTATCCTAAGAGATGAGATTAACTCTATTGATCATTGAGTGGAAACTGGAAAGAGCTAGTGCTTCAAAGAGCAGTTAAGATGCTCCATGTGGGGTAGCCAGAATTACTATCAGCATCATAATAGAGCTGCTGCTCAACACCGCATGAACCCACCCACCCCAACACTAATCTTTTCCTGTGTCCCAGTCATTTAATTCATTGTCATTCCTTTTCCTCCTTCTAGCTGAATCAAGACTGACTGAATTATCAGATGAATCACATGGGGCAGTGAAGCCTCCACTGAAAATTAATCATCTGAGAGATTTTGTTGAACCACTACAACTGTTAAACATGGAGCGCGCAAAGACAAAGTTACATTGCTTCAAACAGAATAAATCAAATCCTAACATTTTTGATGGACCCAAAAACATCAATACCGACTTTCTGAATTCAAGAGACATTGCATGTGATGAGAGTTCATATAACTTAATATTTCCTCTATAGTGCAAATAGCATTACCTAATGACAGTTGATCCATGCACACTGGATATTAAGTTCACCATAGATGACCTCCATGCACTTCATTTCCTGAATGCTGAATTTCTCTCTCACTAAGGCTTCAGAGTTGTGTTAAGAACAAGTTAAGATTCAATACCATTACTGCCTGCATCAGTATTCAGAACCTTTTTGGTATTACATGAAGTAATACACTGATTTATTGGTTTGAACAATTAATTATGGCTGATTTGTAATCAGCTCTAAACAATTATGATTATCTGTGAATGTGAGCATTGATTATACTTAATGGTGTTGAAAATAAACCATGTTGTTCTCTGACACTGGTCACGGGAGTGTTAGCTGAATGAAGTTTTGACTGGAAGTCATTGTATTGTATTGTATCTCATGTGTTCCATTAAGACAAAAATGAGCTGATTATCCTACACAGGAGATCTAGAAAGTCCAGTTCCACTGTATTAACCCGTGTATTAATCTATATAATGTATTGTAAGTACATAACACTTTGTAAGTACTGAAAGCCTCCCTAATATATCATTTGCTTAAGGGTGTCACACCACAATGTAAGTAAAGTGAACAAATGTAATGTACCACGTCAGGCACTTAGAAAATATATTTCTTGGAGCTAACATAAGTGTTGCTGAGTTATTGACAACATTTCATCTGTTTTCATTACTGAAATTATATTGTATCTCATTGAGTACTAAGGTGATAGTTTATGAGTTGCATTATAACAATTGCCAGCAGAAAAAACATAGCAATCAGTGTTTCCACACCATTTGTTTTATGTACTCAGTTATCCTGGTACACTGAGTTTGTGATACAAATTTTGGTTAGTTGTCAACTGTTTGTCAAGTCAAGTAAAGTTTATTTGTATAGCACTTAGTCACAGTTACAGTCTCAAAGGCCTTCACAATACCCACATTATGAAAACAATCAATGATGGCACACGACAACCCCCAGCCTTGGACCCTAAAAAAAGTATACAGAATAAACACAATAAGGATGCATGGGCCAAATCTCCGGATCTGGTGTGGAGCATAAACAGCTGCTCGGTCAGCATTGTCATCGTTGGTTGTCTACAATCATCATCAACTGGAACTCTTTCTAAGTATTATGGCAGTACTTATGTTAGTACATCACGTTTGTACACTTTGTGCTTGCATTGCATGGACAAAACTTTCAATAAGTTCTAACAGAGTCATATTGTGTATTTACTAGGGCTGTGTTCCTTCATTTTCTCATTTTTGCTGGTACACTTGACCATGAGCTGACCAGAGTGATTTTAATGTAAAAAAAAAATCATACATATTGTTTTGTTCTCCATCCCACTTCTGTTGAAGTGGAGCAGTCTATAGGCTTAGCCCATATTGAGGGAGTAGATGAGCTAAAGATTGGCTTGAATTGAATAGGTTTACTTGTGATACCTAGAAACAATAAAAAAACAAAGTCAACAGTGGCCTCTTGCTGAACAGTTTGATCAGTTAAAAAGTTATCAACTGATGGTAACACTGTGAAACTGTATAGTAATGTCACTTTACTGTTGTTGAAAAAAACGCTATACCATTACAGCCTTAGTAGTATTTGCAGTGCTTTCTCAGAAAATATTTCACTAAAATAAGGCCATTGCAAGGTAAAGTGTTACTGTTAACTCTTCTTTTCTAGTCTGAAAAACGCTTTTCTCGAGTCACATACCTCACAGTCCCATGGTGTGAAAACATCATCACATTCACCTACTGTGAAGCCACAGTGCTTATGAAGACTGCTGCTGGCTATACTGGTATCATAAAATAAACATCAAAATGAAAAAAAAGTGATTTTATGAAAGGCTGAAAGAAATCTCCTGTATTCCTAGTCTTAATCAGTCTGAAGCACTTGGACGTATTTCTGTAAAATAGAAGCTCCAGTTTATAGTGTCACAGCTGAATCACACAGAAAACTGGTCACTTCTCTGTAAGCCGTGGGACAAAAATCAATATCCATGGCAGGTTGTGAGGAATAAAGCAACGCTGCTAAGTGACAGCATGACACCAGCACTTTGAAAAGATGATGCCTGTCTTTACCACTCTCAAACAAGTTTCTATGATATGAGTTCTGTGCCAGTATCTATAAAGCTGCACAGTGTGAAAAACCAAGATTTAGGCCTACAGTTCTGATCAAGATTCAAGATTATTGGCACCCTTATATTTTATGCAGATAATGTCAAATATCTTCTGAAATGATAGGAAATTTAAACAACTTTCGGTCTTCACACGTTCATCTGTTTAATTTAACAGCACATGATCAAACAATAAGAATACAAATATTAAAAAAATATTTTATGGCTTCAAAAGTGGCTATGGCTATGCTTCCAAACGGTTTCTGTAACCATCAATAAGCTTCCTGTACCATTCTGTTGCTAGTATCGCCCACTCTTCAATTGCAACCTGCTCTAATTCTTCAAGGATTCCAACTGCACATTTCAGGTCTCACCATAGGCTCTCAATGGGATTGCCTTTGGATGTGTGTTTTCAATGACATTTGAGATCAAGTTGAGAGATTCTTCATAAATATTGTACAGTGACTGCTGCCTAAAGGGAAACACCCCTGACTTTCAACCGTATTACTAAGTGTTTGCTCCACCCTGTAGATTAAAAACTCACTTGTGAAGCACCATAGAAAATGAGAGTATCCCCACTGTTTTTATCTATTTTACAATATTTTATATTGGAACAGATATCATTATTAAATATAAAGATAATGTGGATGTAAGAATTCATTGTAAATGGAGCGCCCCCAGGCTATACATCACTATGACATCACTATGACATCGGATTAGAGATTTGGCTCTCTGATTTCCAATGTTGTGACAGATCTGATTATGACCACAAACTAATTGGACTATCCTAGGCCATAAGTATATGGGACTTCTGGAATTATGCAATATTAGCATCTAAATAAAAGAAGATTGTTTTATTGGCTAATTCACAAAAGGTAACTGCAATTTGTCTTTTTGTATATCACAGTAGGAAAAGCAGATTTACTAATCCCTGCCACCCTCTAGGTCACAGATGGAATACACCCTCCTGTTGGTGCTGGAAATTGAACCAGTTCAGTCTGCCTCTCTGCCTTTAAGTCTAGCTTTAAGTCCCTCAGCAATTCTTTATACTCTTGCATCATTTTGGAAATGACAAAAAAAAACTGCTCTTAACCTCCATATAACAAATTAGATTCCTTAGCACTGATTGAAACCTGGCTTAAACTTAACAAATTTAATGAAACATCTTCTCCTGGGTTTTCATGCCGCCATGTCCCACAAGAATCAAAGAAAAGTGTGAGCATAGCATTGATATATGATTTGAAATGAAATATTATACCTAAGTCAAGTCAAGTCAAGTCAAGAACTTTATTTGTCACATACGCATACAGGATGTGCAGTGAAATGAAAAGTGGCAATGCTCACGGGATTGTGCAAAAAACAACAGTAGCAAAAAACAATATTTACAGTAAAAAACGAGACACACTATTTACAATAGATATCAAATATAAAATATAAGTCAAAAATCTGAAATGTGAAAATATATAAATATGTGCAAATACAAGTGTATGTCTATGTGTGTTTGTGTGTGTGTGTGCAAAAGAGGGGCAGTGTGTGGTGCTTGGTGGGGGCCCTGGTGAGGTCAGAGTTCACAGTCCTGATGGCCTGAGAAAAGAAACTCCGTTTCAGTCTCTCTGTTAAAACTGTTGGATTCCCCTTACTTGAAATCCTAGAAATATAGTTACTCCAACCAGGCAGCAGAGAAACCAAATTACTTCCTTTGCCTTGTTTATAGGTGTAAAGATTTTGGTACATCATTTCTTTAAGAGTCTGCAGGTTTCATTACAGATCTGGTGATAAAATATGACAGAATTACTCCATAAATTTAACATACAAATTGATAAACCTGATGACCTTCTCTAAAGGGAGTTTGTCTCCCTGTTGAAACTGTTAGTTTCACACAATGGGTTTCTGGACAGACTCACTGTCAGTAGCACATCTTATATTTAGTTACTCTTACCTACCTCTGTGTTACCATGTTCCGATATTTATTTGTCTTGATGTGACACATTTTCATCAGTTCTAATTCAAAAACAACACAAAGACAGAAAATTAAGCCTGGCACAGCTCACAGCTTTACTCTCCCTCCCTCTGTCCATTGCCTAAGCAGTCCTGTTGATAATAAAGCAGTCAAGCTTTCATTGAGTTCATGCTCCAGACCACCCTTGACCATGTTCTGTTTTAATATGTCTTAAAGGAAAGGTCTGTTACATTCTACAGCTGTGGCCAGGTCTGCAAACCTTACCTCACTACTGTTGAGTTGCACCCCATTCTGCACAATCCATGTCCATGATTGTCAAAAGAACTCTTTGACGTCTCCTCTCCTTCATCTCCATCATGACTGAAGTAGAAACACAGCTTTCACCTGGATTCACCTGTTCAGCCTATTTCATGGAAAGAGCAAGTTGCCCTAATGGTTTGTCCACTCAGTGTAGTTATCTTTCTTCTGTCATTGTTCTTGATTCCTTCAAAATATCAGTTATCAAATGACTATTAATAAAGAAGCCATCCTCTCAGCCCTGAATATTTCTAAACCAATTTCCAATTACTAGGATATTTTCACTTTAGAGTTAGGCATTCCCCCAGCTTTACAACAACCCCAGCAATGCACTTCTCAGTTCTGGTTGCAGGTTGAAGGTTGCAGTCGCCCCCGTTTTGAACAAGCTCCCTGTCTGTCAGGGAATCAGACACTGGCTCAGTATTTTAGTCCCAACTCAAGATTGCCAATGTTTCCAACTCTCTTACAATGAAAGTAGCTTTAGCTGCTCAACACATTTAGAAATCACCGTATGATTTCATGCACTAATTTGCATATGAATATACAGTATTTGCTATATCGTTTGAGAGGAAAGAGAAAACACAGCTTGTTGACATGTCCTTTCTATTCTCTGATGATCCGCTGACAGGCCCTCCTGCTCTTAGCAGAGGGAGGATTGATGCTTGTGCAAATGTACGTGCATCAGCATCGGCTGCACCAATTTGTTGCCAAATGCTTTGGGAGTCAACATATTAACATTCTTTCTGCTGGTCGTCCAAAAAAGTAGCTAGATTTGTTTCTAGACACTTTTGAGAAATAAAGTTGTCAGGGTGGTCTGGAAAGTCACTAAATCTAGTGATAAAGTCATTGATTTGGCAATGTCAACCACAAACAAAACAATATGTAATTGTGTCCTGCCATTGCTTTTTATTCTATCATTGCAATCTGGCACAATCTGTTGAATATACAAAAACACTGTCACTTCCACAGTGGTTCTATTTGGATGCTTTACATTGTAATTACATTACATTGAATTATCCACCTGCTTTCTTATATTGAATTAGTACAAGAAGAAGAAAGACTCATATCCCTACTACCCTCACTCAACACGAAGCTGCAGACATTTGTATTTGAGAAGTGTAGCACAAAAATCAGTTTCACTTTCAGCAAGTCTATATGCTCAAGCTATTTCTTGTACATCTGGCCTGACACTTTTCCCTGGAGCGGTGGGTGTATCATGTGTGTCAGCATGTTACATTTTGCATAACAAATTGGACCTGTTGTCTCCGTTATGAGAACGCAATGGATCAGGTCATGTCTGTTTGTACATCACCATACCATCTCCCATCTCACCCCATTTTAGTTAAGCCTTCATTATCATCATTACGCTTTTGTTAATTCATTTGTTATCTTAATGCATGTGCATAATCATATGTGTGAAATTAATTTTGATAGACTGTTGATGGTGTTGAGTGTCTCAATGTGTAAATCCAGTGGCCAGTGGATAGAGAAAGCAGTTCACACTTCAGGGTAATAATCAGGCGGCTCATTATATTTTCAAGGTTATTTTTTTCCTAAAATTTCTAAAAATGCAGGCATTTAAAGTCCAAATATTAAGGAAAGGTCATGGAAGGATGGGTGCATTGCATTGGCAGTCCTCTCATTCTCTCTCTTGCTCTCTCTCTCTCTCTCTCTCTCTCATTTATACTGATTTCAATTTTCTGAGGATCACTAAGAAGACTAATGTGTCTCTATGGCTTCAATCAGTTCTAAGCCTAATAAAAAACAATCAAAAACTGCAATGCTTGCTAGACCATAATATTAACCGTCCATTAACTTCCATGAATCTACTTTCATACACTATACACATCAAGTGAATTGATGCAGTTTCCATTCCCTGCCTACTTCTGTTTTCATCACTTTTTTAGGTGAGGGCATCAAATAAAGAGGAAGTCTCACGCAGAATTTTTCTACTGTTTAGCCAGTGAAATTATACCAGGAGACATGAAAGGAAGAAGATGATGACAGGAAGCCATTTCAGACTCAAGACATCAGCATCAGCAGGGAGAAACTGAGCTGTCTATTACAATGCTCTGTGAGAAGCTGATGAATCCCAGCAGGATCCAAGTCAGCCTGTAAATCATTCTGCCTCAAAATACTCATAATAAGCCCTGAAAGCAAATCATTGATAATGACTTTACAGTGAATTGCAGCCATAAAGCTTCCCTCCTGACACCACAACACAATTTACAGTGATGTGCAACATGAAAACAGATTTTAAAGACCAATGTAGTGAATGGCTGGTGTAAACAAAGGGTATGGTTAGCTTTAAAAGCATTGCAGACTTGTTCCTTGCTGTGTCAAAGAGTACAAAAACTTGTTCACTGTGAAAGAGCTTTACTTGACCAAAGAAACACAAAAGCCCAGATAGCATCTAAAGTCATACGCATTCCTAAAGTCATCATTTTAGTGGTGAAGATAAACATAAAACTATTGAAACAGAGCAATGCAAATATGCTCTTTCTTTCATCTTAATGTTCAGGATTAAAATCATTTTTGTTTGATCTGCTGATGATACGTATCTTGACTTGGAACCTGACAAGACAACTACATAGTGCTGACTGCAATGCAATCATCACATATTTATGGTAGAACTGAGATGGTTGACAGGTGAAACAAAACTGACTATCGAACATAATTGTGACATCTACAATATTCTTGCATTGAGGTGTTTGAGACAACAGGGATTTAAACCCCTCCAAACTCTAAATGCAATTATTGCTTTCCTTTAAGAAAAACCTGGTCAAAGCTATGTCAGCACCCTTGAGGCCTTTAATATTAACTTTAAATTTAAACCCAAGACAGTGTCCATAATTGTTGGAAGAGAGTGTTTTGTATCCTTGTGTCATTGAGAAGCATTTTTCAGCTGCCATAACACTTCCTGATTGCAAGTTAACTTGAAGACTAGAAGGGTCTCAAAGCATAATGAGAAAAATGGGGGTACTTATTTATTGCAGAGCTGCGTTTTTGTCTTTGTGGTACTGACTCAATTTATCTATAAACCAGTTTAAGTCTAGATGTGCTTTCTGTAGTTTGGACCAGAGCGACTGCCAGGATGGTCCACTGTCTCTGCTCCATTGAACTTCTCTCTGTGTCACTTAGTGTGCATGATAATAGGAGAATTAAAGGAAGGACTGTGCTTTCTAGATGACATTTAATTCATTTTACCAGAACGTGGATATACCCCACTGTAAATGTTTTAATAACCACTCTACCTGTTCTTCATCAAGTTTTACAATATTCCAATAACTCCAAAGCAATTCTCATAGGTTAGAATTTTAGATTTTGCTTTTAACCCTGAGAGTTAGTGTCAGTGGTCTTCGCCATTATGTCATCATTTTGTCCCCTTCCTCCTAACCTCAGCAGAGTTTAGAGAGTACCGTAAAACTGATGAGATTGGACTCTGAAATAGTAAAATGATAATGCTGAAACATTTTTGACCTTTGGATTTTTGTTACAGAGGAATCTTCTGTGACTCATACGAGTATTATAGATGCAGGCGAATATTTCTCATGATTCCCTGGATGTAGCCATGATTTAAATGTCACGGCTTCACAGATGTCAGAGAAGTTCCCAGACTTCTATTGACCGCAGATGACCCTTCTATATCTGATTACAAAGGCCCTCAAATCTGGAGAGGCCCTTTTCCCAGATAGATCTGGAACAGCAAAAAGACAAATCTCAAAATGTCAACGCTACGGCACTCAAATGATAGAGGAGCAATGGGTCTTCAAAAGATGTTTTCAGTTTGTATGCCGGCTCTTTGCCAGTCATACTGCCAGCAGCATAAATCTCACTGGGTCGCCTCAAATTCAGCTTCAATTGGCTGTGGAAAGCATTTCCGTGGTAATTCTTGCAAAAACAAATGATAATTTTGAGGCTCTCTAAATTACAATTCAACGGACTCTCATGGAGGTCAAATTGTTGGCAATGCTTTTTTCCAGCTCTTTATTTTGGCAAGATGATTGTTTACATCCTTGAGTGGTTTATGGTAATACGTTTTCACATAGCAGCAGGAGGTCTGTTATTTAGACAAAAAATCTGTCAATCTATCTTTTTGCCTAGGATCATAAAATGTAGATGTTTCAGAGAAAGAAAACATAAAACCATATCGAGTACTATATGACAAGATCATGTTCAAAGTAAGTCTTAAATCAAGTTGCTGATTAATTGATCAAAATTGATAATGTCCTTACATTTGAGTATTCCCATTAGAGTTAGGCATGTAAGAACAAAGCCCATATCTAACATTCACATGAAAGCCCTCTGTTGGCTAAGAACAGCTAATGATGCCACTGACCTCCTTGGGGCACTTTGAACTATTGGCATCTCACTGGGCTTTTTAATTGCATATTGTCAAATCCCTTTGTCATGTCACACAATTAGTATGCCTGAATGGTCCAAAAGAAGAAGAAGTATATGCATAAGGGCTGCAGGATTAATCAAATTAAAATTGCAATTTGAACGTGTGCAATATATAAACTGTTGCTATTTGTTACACAGAAATACATCTTTCGAAGAAAGTGTGTGGAATATACATGTGCAACAGATGTTGAGTTGTTGACCAATCAGAAGCCACTTATCATAGGTCGTGTGATACGGGTGGAGAAAGAAATATGAGCTGATTGAAAGAGTTGTGTTACTTTGTGTTACCTTTCCTTATCTTTTGAGTTGTACTATAAAGAGATTTGTTCCAGAGCTTACATGTATTAGGCTAGGCCTTGACAGACATGCACCAAAATAATAACGTTTAAACTTAATGTTTTAAGATGACCATCTTGTGGATGACCATCTTGTTGCTGACAAAAACTATTTTTGTCACACATAGATTGGCCACTGCAGTTGCAAAGCTTACACGCATTAGTGAGATTGTAACACCGGGCGAGTTGAGAGAGTGCTGCTGGGTGTTACCTTGGAACACACTATGGAGGGAAAACTGAACACTCTCTACCAGTGAGGAGCTACTGGAACCCACAAGATGCATCATTTTAATCAGTGATTGGATCAGTGATTGGCTGATCGATCCCACTCTTAAGCTAGTAAGTCAAAGGTTGACTCCTGTCATCAGCATCAGCACTGCCAACTGAAATGTAATAGAAGGCAAGGCACGCACATAAATGTGGGAGTGTGCAGTAGGAGAGACAGCCAATGATGATCTTGTCTCAACAAGGAAGGATTGTGAGAGTTTAACAAAGATTCCAGTAAGGTTGTGTGAAAATTCTTAACTATGTTAAATGTTCACAATAATTGAACTAATACTTGCACACATGTGATATTTAGGAATATTAACATGCATGTTGGATAAATGGAAACCTAAATTCTGGCAGGTATTTCTCTGTAGAAGCTGATAAGTGAACATGTACTTTTGCCCTTGTGACAATTAAATCGGCCACAGTATTACCAAATTTCAATTCAAATCACAATGGCAATATTTAATTTCATATTGCAATATTTATCATCAGTTAAATTTCTATTTGGCCTCTAGCAGTAAGATTTTGCATCAGTGCTTGTGAATTCACAGGATAAGGTGTTACTATCACTTGTGCCATAATCCAGGGCAAACACTCATGGAAGCCCAATTCAGATATTATACGAATAATACAAAAACACTAAAAAAAAACACCATTGCAAACATCAGGCAACACCGTCATAAATCTACAGAGTCATTCATCAGGTGGCACTATTTGCCAACTACCTACTCTAGCCAACAGCACTACATGGTATTTGGGTTATCAAGTGGGCACCTTCCTTCACCGATGTTTCATTGATTTGGGCCCAAGACACCTCAAGAAGGCTCAACAGTGTATTCCAGCATCCTGGAAACACCTCCCTCTATGCCACCACCTCTCCTCTCCACTTTACCCTTGCCATCTACTGCCTGCCATCAACCTAGCATTAACCTTGGCTTGACTCAACATCAGTACAATACAAGGAGGAGGGGGAGGGTTACGAACCCTGTTTAATGAAAGGGATGGGGGCAGGCTAGCCCTGGAGGTGGGGTCAGGTGTGGGGTTATGTGTGTGTGTTTGTTCGCATGCCACTATGCCTATGTTTGACTTACCTATCTAGCAGTACAGATCATACTACAGTCAATACTATCCCACAATACTACACAATACCACACAATATTACACAATGCAACACAGTACTACACTATATTGCACAATGCCAAATGACACTCAGTTTTACTCAGTACAACCAAGCTGTGCTTACCTCAGGGTGCGCCGCAGCTGGCGGACTTTCTCCTCATCCACAACCACTTGTTCTTTCCGCTGCCTGAGACATATTCCTGTTTGTTTCAAATGCCCAATGTACCTAGCAATGCAAAAAATTTGCCACGAATCCTCCACAACAAACTTCCACTGGCCCTACCCAAGCCTTCCAACCTCGCTGTTGTGCCTCCGCTGCCAACTCTGCATGTCAAAATTTCTTCCGCTCATTTGCCTCGTCAACTCGGTCTTCCCAAGGGCTCAATAAAATAAACTAACTTCTGTGCTTCTGACCACAGCAGCATACCTGGCCTTAGGCTAGTGCTAACTATCTCCATAGGCAGTGAACTGCTCAAACAAGTCTTCATTTTCCAGTCTCCACCCACTCCTACCTGTCCTGGGTCAAGCCTATTCTAACCTTTTCTCCCTCACATACAAAGCCAATTCGTTTATCCTCCATACTAACAGCTAAAGAATTTACTTCTCGCCATTTTCCCTCAATTGCTGCTGCCAAACATTTCAACACCTGGTTATGTTGCCAAGTGTATCGCCCTTGGGAAAGACTAGCTTCATACCCTGTCAGTATATGCCTAAGTGTACATATGCTGGAATACAACAGGCAGGCAGTGTCCTGACCCATCCACTGACCCATCCATTATTATGTAAGATGTTGGGGAGATGGCAGCACATCATAAGTAGCCTCTATAATAATTGTACTTGCCTCCATACTCCACAAATCTCTCCAGTTCAATCTTCTTTTTTCTACACTCTCCCAATTCACCTGCCCCTGTTTTGCCTGTGACACTACCTTAGCACACCGTATTGCCTCCTCCTGATGATGTATTTCCTCAACCACCATCTTCCTTTTTTCTAATGGTGTCGCCCTACTCCATACAGGTTTTCCTGCACACAGCCCTAAACGCCCTTGCCAATGGTGCACCTGGCCTATGATGTCCCTATGTCTACGTCTACACTCCGAACCACTGCATCCTTTGACAGGGTCATTTGCAATCTCACCTTGGCACACTTGTAGTCCTCTGTCAGGCTAGATATTGGTAATTCTAAAATGCCTTTCCCAGTAGCTAACCGTTGTCCCATAGTTAGCTCATTAGAAGGTGCAACAACTGTTTCATATTGCAGAGGCAATAAATAATTCTACATCCACCTGGCAACTGTGTTCAGCCTTTGCTCCATCTGATTACTCAGCTTCATCAAACTGAGAACATAAGAATAAAACTATTGATATGAATGACATGCCAATCCATGTCATTATATCAATGTTCAGTTCTTTGTTTGAAGCACTATGTTACTGAAAATTGATATAGACACATGCAGAATTTGTCCCAACTTTGTCCCAAATGAACTGAGAACATCTGGCTGAAAATAAATTTTCTCACCACTGCGGTAAGCAATATATTAGGGTACTTCCATGTCACTTCAATGACTAATAAACCACTCTACCTCCGTGTCACAAATAACATGGAAGAAAGGAAAAATCCACCCTAAAACAATTTACCACTTTACCAAAAACAGCTATTATAATAAACAGTGTAAGAGTATCCCAGAGTGGATTTTTTCCTTCAAGATTACACAAATACCTCATAAAAACAGAATGGGTATTAATAAGGATTAATAAAGGAGTTTGTAATGTAATGTAAACCAGACCTAAGTTGAACTGTGATGACTCACCTCTTGCTGTAAATCCTTGATGATTTTAGTTTTTTTCTCCATCTCCGTCTTAACAAATTTGATCTGAAGACAGAAAGAAAAAATGAATGATAATTATACAGATAATGCACACCCTCACAGTCAGCAAATTCTTTAGACATACAGTACAGTCTTAGGCACGCTCGATTTTCTTCATCTAAATTTGGTTTTAGATGTTTATTCTTTTGTTTTCTGCTTTACTGTTTTACATTACTGCTCTTTATGGTACATTTTTTGATATTTAGAAATGTTTCATTTCATTATTTTTAAAAGAATCTTCGCTTTAAGGGATTGTTTTACATGCGCCTAAGACTTTTGCACAGTACTGTATTTAACAAAGGTTATGTATGCAAGTGATTATGGCAATGTAACTAACTAGCAACAGTAACTACTTGCAACAGTGTCAACATCTGATTCAGTGTTTTCAAAGTAACTGATATGGCCAACGTTTCAAACACTATATTAACTATGAAGGTTCCTGTTCCTTATGAACTGAATCCCATTGATATAAAAAAAGTTGAATTCCACAGTATTTCAAAATTTCAGCTTGCCACAAGAATTGATTTTTAACACAAATCAAATTAATGTAAAATATTATGATTCCAGAAATGTTCCATCCATGACATCTTGGATTGTGCCACATATGATTTACTGAGGCATTTATTCTTGCAGTGAGTGACTGCCTATTTTCCACTGTGTGCCTGATTTAATAGCCCATATGCTTATCATGTCAGAGTGATATCTTTGTTTATAGCAATCCTTTTATCATGAGCTCAGCATGTCTTGGTAGTGCAACCCTCCCTTGTGTCATTTGTTTAGCAGCTAGTCAGGGGCTCAAACACCCACTGCAGATGGCAAACTGCTGCCATGGGCTATATCTAAAATAATGAATTCTGTGAGAAAGAGATAGGTCAAGGTTTCTTCTTTCTTTCAGTTTCCATTCAGAAAAGATGATTTCAAAGTGTGGGTTGTCCTTGAGAGAGGTCATCAAGATAGTCCCGAGGACAAAGAGGGAAAGATTCATGGAGGTAGTGACCTCACACTAGGTAGGCACCTGGGGGACTGTAAACTAGACCTCACCGGTTGACTCATATCCCCAAGCAGGGCATGATAACATCAAAGTTCATGTTTGAGCCTTTCAGTCACTGCCATTGCCCCGGGGAGTGGTGAGAAAAAATCCTGGTGCAATGTTCAAATTTTGAGTTTAGGTAAGAGATTAAAAAAAAGGACGACAACACCAGATTTTATACAGTAACACTGAGTTGTAAATACTGTATGTACTGCATGCAACTATCCTATTTATTATTCTCATGTGTTTTTATCTATGCACCATACAAATTGTGAAATTTAAGGAAAGACAGGAAAGTGAGCATGAGATTGTGATGGGTAGGTATTAGAGTGGAACCGCAATGCATAATCTGAATATCCGGTAACCACTCATAAAACATCAGTAAAATTCACACACTCAACAGTCATAGGCGCAACTGTGACATGTTTCATAAATCGTCTCAAAGCGCTTTGATTAAACAACATCAAATTAACAAAACATGCTTTGGTTTATGCTAAATCAAGTAAATTTTGCTCAAAATTGGAAACACACTGTAGCTAACTCTATCTTCTAGTAATTCAGCAATTAGCAAACAAAGTAAAAAACAAAATTTAAAGGCAATATTCTAAACCAAAAGTTCAGACTTCTATTGTCTGTCTGTGTGCTGCATATGTATGCTGTAGAAGATATTCCTTTTAAACCTGCTTCTAAATGGGGCAGATAAATACCATTTATAAGACCATAAATGTCAAAGCCAAACCATAAGTCCCTGCAAAAGGGATTTGTCACTGTTCTTGGGAAAATGACAAAAATGTAATTTGCAATGTTGCTCTACTATTGTTTCTCTCATCGTGTGATGATGATATGAATGCTGATCTTAATGTCACAGTGGACATTCAGCGTCGAGACTGCTCATAAGAGGCCGGGACAATTACAGGACAAGTTTTTATTAGCATATACTGAACATCTCAAAAGCATTCCACGTTTAGCTGTCTGTGCAGCTAATTAGCTAGCCTGCTGATCTGTTGACTTTGGTGGGGGAACAAGAGGCTCTCTCTCAGATTGTCTGGGGACACAAATGTGACACAGCTAGATACACAATGTGCAAAAACACAACTCCTACTAGAACACTGTAACTAGTGCAGCTTCCTGCAGTAGTTGCAATACATTAAAATCTGTGTATGTTTACACCAGAAAACTTGGGCTGGGGCTCAAATACAAAAGAGTTGAGTTGAATTTATCCTACAGAAGCAGAGGTTTATATAAAAATTTGTCCTGCAAACTTTTACCATTTTGCTACATGCTACATTTTCTACTGTAGTGTTCTTAAAAAACAATCTTATTTTTTAGGCTAATGTAATTCTGCTCTTTTTAGTTTTATTTGTGATTACTTTCATTATTGGAGTTGCCAGATAGTGTTTGTAAAAACACCTGAGCGGATAGAATTTAATTAGAAGTAGAATTGCACTCCATTGGGTAGAAAAAAAACTTGAGGGATGCTTGAGGGATGAGTAAAACTGAGCGGCATACAGAGTTGGACAAGATGTAATGTAGTAGCTTTCTGTTCTGGGAAGAAGAAACTCACTGTCATAAGACGGGAAAAAGAAAGGCTTGTACATTCAAAGTATTTCTGAGTACCTGCTTTATCAATACTTGCTCTGAAAATATTCAAACCATTAGGTCATAACACCTTCGTCCAGCTGAATTTTAGATGCTTTTGTAGATGAAATATTTCCATGGGGCCTTATCTCATAAAGCATACTTACTCTCTATTTTTGACACAAAGCTCCCTCTAGCCATCTCTGAGAGTTTTAATTAAGTGGTGAGGCAAGGAGCCTGGAGAGTTGGCTGCTGGGTACATTACATTACATTGTAATGGGTAATTACAATCACGCAAGGCCCTGTGTGACAGGTGACAGGGCTGGTTAGTGGAGACCGGATGTTGATGGTCAGGTCAGCTATGTCTTACCGTGGCCTGCTGCTTCTCTGCTCTCTCGTTTGCCTCATCCAGCTGCTTCTGCAAGGCTGCCTGGAGGGACTTCATCTCCTCTCTGTCAAGTGAGAGGGAGGAGAGAAACACTGTGTTAGCACATCCTCCACTGCGGTTCCACACTTAGAGACCTGCAATACCACTGTGCCATATCAGATGAGTTTTACTGCCACTATACTACCGTTTTATAGAAAAACTGACTTGTGTAATGTAGTTTGAGCAAAAAAAAAAAAAAGAAAAAAAAATATATATACAGTATATATATGTTGACTTGCGTAGAAAAAAAGAAACAATAGTTGCCATGTATTGCTTTTGTATTTGTTTTTGAGCTCATAGAAAGATGTTTACAAATCTATTTGAATGTATGAAAAAAATGCACAAATAAACTAAAATGGATACAAATGATGCTAAAGAGCATAAATAAAAGGTTTTAACAAAAGATACAATTGTTAGAACAGGTTTGTTTGGCCCTTACTTTCCAATGCCTGATTAACAAATGGGGATGCTCAGATTACCATCTCTTTTGACTGTCCACAGCAACCCATTAGTACAGCTTACAACACACACACTTACAAACATAAACATAAACACACACACATACACCTACCTACACACACACAGATACACAAAAAGAATCAACACCAACTAGAAGCAGCCAGTAGGTTCATTGGAGGTGAATTTTAGATGCATTTCACTAAGTTCCAGAACTAAACATGTATGAGATATTTATGGAAGAAAATGAGCAGTCCAAAAACAGTGGGCTGAAAATGTACATCTTGTACTAGATCTTGTAAGCCAAAAAGGAGACTGTATTATGAAGACATAGTATGTAGTGTGTAGTATGTGTTCTGATGTATTATGAACATAGAGGCCTGTGAACACTTCCCTCCATACTGACTAAATTTATGCTGTGTGAAGACTAGCGCTGCATTCATAATGCTTTTAACATAAACGGTAATGTATCAGAATTCAATGGGTTTTTCACTATCGCTCCTGTTTACAGATAACTGCAATGCATATTGAATTATGAATCAAGTGATGTGGGTCAGTGATTACAAAACCCTAACAAATCATAACTTTAAATTAGTGGTAACAATTTATTGACTTTTTCCATGCAGAGCTGTAAGTTTAGAGTTCAAGAGCACATGACACGGTCATGCTCGGCCAATTGTGCAGTCATGGGGTGATATCTTGAACAGGGCAACACTCTACGTTTGTATGAAAAGGATCTCATTGCTTGGCGGTCATGTACTGCAATATTTTACATGTCAGTGGTCTTGTCTCTTGGCATAAGCTCAGCCGACCAAACATTTTTCTTCACAGCAACCAGCCAGCCACCACTGTGTTGGCATTTCATTTGTATTCTCATCTCCTGCATCCAAAGACTTGGAAGCATTTTGTTCAAACAAGATCAGAACGGCCCCAAAAAATGGCAGAGTAAATGAGAGATTCACATACCATGCAGGCACAGGAACACAAGAATCTGACAAGTGAATATGAATTGGCTAACAGGGCTCTGCATACTACTTCATTGCACTTTAAATTACATGTTTAGAAGAAGAACAAGTCTGATTTAAAGTGTTATTATTTTTAACCCCAAAATAGCATATTTCTACAACTACAACTTGTCAAATAATAACTCTTATGTTGTATTACACTTTGTAGCAAAATCATTTTATTTCAGAAAGCAATCAAATCATGGTTGAGAGTTGTCAAAAACAAATGATTCGCAATGAATCACCTGTCTGCATCCGCCATGATGGATTCACCTGGTAAGCATACTTGGGAGACATGGAACTCCAAAAGTGGATTAATAACACTTGAAAAAATTGCAGCTCAAATGCTAGGTAGGCAACATTCAGCCAAGCCTCTGCTTTATGGTTTTTAGCTTGATGACATGTGAGAGCTTTCACGGACTGGTGATGGGCTATTGATTGGCTATCAAGACTCTGCACACAGGAGGCTTGGCTTCAATCAAGCTCACATTTTAGGGAGCATGAAGGCCACAAATGGCACCTGATCACCATCACTTTGCACAAAACATTAATCAGACAATTATAACTGGTGAAGCAGTTTAAACCCTTTTCCATCTTGTTTATGTAAAGATACAGCATTGAGTAATAGATGCATGCTGTGAGACCAACACATTATCTTGTAGTATATGAGTAGGTTTTGCAATTTGATTGCACGTTGTCTCATTCCCATCGATAGCTATTTTAGTGGGTCAGTAAATTGGTAATACTTTGCAATAACCAGCAATAATAAAGTGAAATAACCATTATTTAATATTAATGAATTATAATGTGATAGTTAAGTAACAACTAATTGATGATATGTTAATTTGATATTTCTGCATTGTTTACTAATTCATAGTTAATTATATAGTGTACATTGATACAATACAAATACAATAATTCACTCATGGCATGTTAACAACACAATTAATTATGATGACAATGATTAATTCACCATTTATTAGTGATAGTGTAAAGTGTTGCTGCAAATTGCTACAATGTGTATGATATTATCATGTAGAAATAGCATTGCTTGTAATCCCTATCAGTTAGAATATGAATATCACCCCATGAATATGGTGTGATGCTTCAATTTACCTCTGCTTATGGCTAAGCTCCAGAATCCTCTGGACATCCTTCTTGGCCACTGTGCCATCATTTTTCAGCGACTAAAAGAAAGTGGGAGAGACATGTTATTCTAGAAAAGAGGGGAATTTGCATTTACATGATAACTCATAGACCAAATGAGGTTATTTCAAAGCACGAGAGAGGGAAAGACAAAAATATACAGTTTCCCTCGACCGTATAGTAACTAAGAGTGGCTGTATAGAAACTCAGAGGTAGTTTGACATGGAAATAGAGCAGTAGTTGTTGTCAGAACACGTTGCAATGTCAACTAATGTATGTGCCCCTTAATGGAGGTTGGTGGTTCAGGCGTTTGAGTCTCCTTCTATAAGAACTGATCAAATGATTACAACTGAAAAGTAATACATCCTTCTAATGTAATGGTAAAAGCTCTGTGAAATCACAGCTTCAGGCTCATATAATTTCCATCGTAATCTCGCTCTTCCCCAATTTTAATGTGAAATATGGGAAATATGGGAAATAATCTCCACAATTTAGGCAGAATACTGTAAAACATTGACAATGTTGAGGGTACAACATCATAAAATGATAAAACAGTGCTTACATGCTGTTGATGTTGCAGAAAAAATATAGTATATAACAAACAGGTGATGAAGGCTGCAGGCAGGTGCACAGATTGGGTCCAAATGGTGCCTGAGCACCTGCCTGATGGCTAATTATGGATTAACCAGGTCTCTGATTGCCCTCCAAGAAGAAGTGTTTATTTATAGACATGAACAGCAATTTCCAGACTTGTAAGAAAATGTGGACTCACTGGAAAATTTCACTTCTCTTTAATTTGTGCTGAAAAGTAGCATTTTGTGTTTCTCAAATTTAAAACCACATTTCTGCTAAACCCAGCTGTTTCCTGACCCAAAGAGGATGTTATTAGTGCCCCCCTCCTCCTGGTGCTTGTTTTGAAAGCAAGAAGAAGTATAAGAGTCTTTAGCTTCCCCGGATAACAGCCAATATGCATGTAGACAAGGTCAGCTAACATGAAGTTGAAATGATGTAGTTAGAATAGTGGAACTGGAATAAAGTTACTTGCGTGTGTTACTTGCAAAGTAAACATGGTTTCTGTTTTGTGCTGTAAAGCAATCCAGCTAAATCCGACCCAGTGGCACACAATGTAAAATGTAATGTAGAGGCCGGTAGAGGCTGTCAATCTTCTCGCCGATGGTTGCGCCTATAGTAATTAGACGCCTACAGTGACCAGACACCTACGTTTTCTCTCTATGTCCTCTCTTTTCTTATTTCCCTCTCGTATTATAAATAGGAATGATCAGTTTCAAGCTTTAATGTCCTATATTCTCCTTCAGAAGGGTTTTTAAACCACACAAAAACATCTTATAAAACAAAGTTGTTGTTACATAAACGCATAAACCAATCAAATTGTCATATTAATTACAAACTGCAGTTAATTTTTCTGATCGCATGTTAACTGCTTCCTTGAAATACAATGAATGAAAAAAATCATTCATTTCACATGGGCGGGATTTTCTCCAAAAACTTTAAAGTATACAAATGTCTAAGTTAATGTGATAAAGATTCAGTGATGCTAAAATGCTACACATAACACTTTTATATCTAAACTGGAAGAACAAAGAGCTCATTGGAGATCTCTGCTATGACTGTCCTATGCTTACAATAGCTATTTTTACTTCTGTCAAAATCATGATCTTTCCGAGGAGTATACAGTGACGAGGAGTATCATGGACTAAAATTGTGGGGTTCTTACAGGGAGGGTCAACACTCCTCCATGAGGATATGCAAATCCCTGCAGGGATACCAAATCAAGTCACGTGATCTTGATATTTTTTAATTCTAACTTTTCCAAAGCTGCTAATTTGCAAATTGTGTAAATGTCTCACAGAGAGTGATGGTATTAATGCTATATTTCAAAATAAGTTCCAAATTGTTGCCAAAGCTCACTGTGAGATGCAGGGCAGAGGAATTGCTCCTATCATACTAAATACTACATAAGAGCTTTCCTGGGAGGCACTGCCAAGAATAAAAGCCCCATCATACACACTTTAATTATGAGGGTGGCTGACCTGCACCTAGGGGACAAGTTGTTAAGGATATAAACACTTGCTCCAGCAAAACCCTAAATGTATCTCCATGTTTACTTGATTGTTTTAAAAAAGTTGATGATGATGTTTAATCTAGATGATGTTTGCCCGCTAAATGACAGCTTTGTTCCACAGTGCACCATGCAAAATCAAACCCACCCTCTCCCCTGTCCAATATGCTGGCACAGTGCCCGGGGGGGAGATAGATGCCAACCTAGCTAGGCTGGAGTGGACAGACATTAAAGTTTGCCGAGGGGGATGATGGTGGCCAGACCAAATGAGGAATGCCAGAAAGTTAACAGCTCATGAAACAGTTAACCACCCACACACGTGATCTTTGACATACACATTCATGGAAGCGTACATATCGTGTTTGGTTACTGATATATTCTTGCTGCCTCCAAAAATAGCCTGAAGACTAAAGACACTGAAGCCCTGCAAAGTGAACATTATCACTCAAATTGCAGCCTTGGGAGAGCCCTGCTACCAAAAATATGGGAGAGCTATTCCATCTGCAGAAACCCTGGGGTACCATGGCACACAAAGGCCTAAATGTCCAAGAGGGAGGCATGTTTTGCAAGGTCATTGTTGCATACACTAATGCAATAGAAAAATAAATAGTGAATGATTAACATATTTTAATGTATAATTGAGTTTCTGTTAATTTCTTGTTTTTGCCAAGAGCTGTAATGAAGTTCACCTAAATTGACAATAGTGGGATGTGATATACAGTATCTGGCATTGAGATAATTGTGTTTTGTGAAATGTTCGCAGAATTATTGCAGCACAGATAATAATTGTCATTATCCTCCACCAACAATTATCTTATCTTATTATCTTGCTTTAGGAACAAGGTATATATTGTTGCATCTTTTTTTCAGGGCAAATTCAATTAGGGCAGGAATCCTAAAAGTTTTCCAACATACACTGATCAGCCACAACATTAAAACCACTGACAGGTGAAGTGAATAACATCGTATCTCGTTACAATGGCACCTGTCAAGGGGTGGGATATATTGGGAAGCAAGTGAACAGTCAGTTCTTGAAGTTCATGTGTTGGAAGCAGAAAAAATGGGCAAGCGTAAGGATCTGAGAAACTTTGACAAGGGCCAAATTATGATGGCTAGACGACTGGGTCAGAGCATCTCCAAAACGGCAGGTCTTGTGGGGTGTTCCCGGTATGCAGTGGTTAGTACCGACCAAAAGTGGTCCAAGGAAGGACAACCGGTGAACCGGCGATAGGGTCATGGGTGCCCAAGGCTCATTGATGCGCGTGGGGAGCGAAGGCTAGCCCGTCTGGTCCAATCCCACAGAAGAGCTACTGTAGCACAAATTGTTGAAAAAGTTAATGCTGACTATGATAGAAAGGTGTCAGAACACACAGTGCATCGCAGCTTGCTGCGTATGGGTCTGCGTAGCCCATGCTGACCCCTGTCCACCGCCGAAAGCGCCTACAATGGGCACGTGAGCGCCAGAACTGGACCATGGAGCAATGGAAGAAGGTGGCCTGGTCTGATAAATCATGTTTTCTTTT
>OOFE01020672.1:0-15222 GCA_900323365.1 Monocentris japonica | reverse complement strand
CACACACACACACACACACACACACACACACACACACACACATTTATGCACAGCACACACAGGGATCTTTCAGCTAAACCTTGCCCTGTACATGAAAGGATGAACTGCTGAGAAGTCTATCTCTCTCTCTCTCAAACTTTCTAAGATCAAATATGTCCATGTACTCTCACATATGGATGTGTGGTGATTTGTCATGAACCCCCCCCCACACACACACACACACGCCAGTGTGCACACACAAATTCACTCACCAAACTGTGAAATGTGACACCTTGGTCCAACCTCACTTAGTACCAACCTCATACTGCCACACAGGCCACCCAACAACAACTGTTATGAAGACTCATCGTTCAACTTCACCTCTCAGGGGTAAGCCTTAACTCTTCAGCTGTTTTGTAAGATATTCTTAACTGTGACAATTATGGCAAGATCTCAATCAATAATAAAAAAACTGACCACTGTTCGTGGTGTGAAGCTGAGGAAACCTTCACCACAACTCTGTCTTAAGGTTGGAGTTACAACAGTCCTGAATCAGTATTCCTTGTAGTGAGGTGCTGGCACTTCAACTGTACAGTAAACATTTTGTCAAAAGGACCACTGAAGGGGTGCTCAGTCCAGGTAACTGAAGCCAATAGCAATGGGAAAAAAAGTTCAGGATGGAAACTTGATCCCCTTAATGATGTATGATTGTACCCAGATGACGGAGCTTGCTCCGAAACACGTTGGCCAGTAAACATGATTGAAGGGATCAAGTTGCCATCCTTAAGTTACACAATTGACCACTACTTAGACCCAGAAATCACACAGAGGAAGCATGGGCAGACACAACCTCAAGTAAAAGCAATTGCATAAGTCAATGTAAGGAAATGACTGTCTTATACTTACAGGTTCAGATTTGGACAGTGGATCCTAATGGCAGGGAAGCTCACTCCATGTAGACCGAGTGAATGATTATTACTATCCCCCCATCGGCCTCACAAGGCCTTGAGAACACACATCACATCGCCATCCAGGACTGAGGCAATAGTCCTCCTCACTCAGCCTGAGCCACTGCCCCCACTGCCCCCTCTGCCCCTTCCCAACCAGTCCCAGCAGTCTGGTTAAAGAGTTGTGACTCTAGCTGGACCTTTCCTCCTCTGACTCAGTGGCGCTGTCGTACATTTTAGCCACCAGGATCTTCAGCTTGATGAACTTGTTACACAAATACACAGCTATACAAACACATACACCCACACAGCACCCCATCTCCCAGCCTCCCGATCCCAAAGACATGCAAGAGCGCACACACGTTCAGACACAAATGCATGCTTACACTTTACTGTTTAAAAGTAAATGCATCTTAAACTAATGATTGCATTTAACTTTTTGTGATGGCTTTGTTAGGAATTAGATCTACCCCCAACACCCATAACCCCTCCAGGGCAGAATGCAGCTGTTCAACAGCCCCACCATATTCATGCACTTTACTGCGGGGAAACACAGGAAGAGCATGCCACCTGTCATAGCCCCCTAGTGTACCTTGCCCCCCTGTTGTGCGGACGTCTCAGTCCAACACAAAAGCCACTGTTTTCTCTGAGCACGCGAGCACAGGTGGCTAGAGGAGGCAAGGTCGAGTTACAGCAGCAGCTCCCACAGTTCAAATCATCAACTCTCCCTCAGAGTCAAGGAGAGGACACTCACAGTCTGACTGATCATATATATGTACTATGTATGTAAGTAGGGCAGAATACTGAGTACTCTATCAGGAGCTTTGTCCTGGCTGCCATTAATAAATTGAATGCTATGTGATGAATGGATTTTCCTCTCCTGTTCTTTAATCAAACCTATACTGTAGGGCAGAATAACAGGGAGGGCATCCCAAACACCTTTACTATATTAAACACACCTATATTACATTTTGCTATCCTTGTACAGACTTGCCTGGGTACTAACGCACCCTTGAATGTGTTTCAACAGGAATTTTCTACATCATGTAGACTGTGGGTATATGCTGGATATCACATAGTGATTGATGACACAGCATCCAAACTGTGTTGCTTTCCTGTAAACTTCTGCACACAAAGATTATGAGATGTTTGTACACTACTATTACATTTCTATTAGTCTATAATTTGTCATGTGACATCACTGTCATTTGATAACAGAAAACAGCAAAGACACAGAGGTCAATGATAGACCAGTCAGAATTCATTTAAAGATGAGAGCTGCCATGCCAATAGGTTCAATTCTATAGTGCAACAATAACATAACATTTCCAGAAGCTTTGCTGTTAAGAGTAATAGTGATGAACAGTGATAAACAATGACTGCTCCAGAGACAGGCCTCAGCCTGAGAGAACTGACAACGATGAATGAATCTCAACGACCAATCAGAACAATTTAACTCAAAAATCCAATTCTGAAGCCAAACCAATCTGACTAAAGCTGTTGAATTGTTTTTGAAAATCACCACTCACCTCTTCTCTCCTGCTTTGAGGTCTCAGCCTAAATCAACACATGGGGGAGTCACTGGCTCTCTGGGCTCTGTTGAGCTGACAGCTGTCTAACCAGAGAGGACCAGCCCCCAAGTCCTGGAGGAACCTGACATGTTCCATCAGACACACTGCTTTGTTGACTGAGGAGAATCACAATATTAAGGCAAAGAGTTTCCCAGGGCCTCCAGGCATCCCAATTCCTCGGCGGGGCGTAACCCTGCCGTCTTATCTGCACCCATCTCCTCCTGTGTGTACACTGTCAGGGGAACCGAGAGCAGCGCAGCCCAACTGGCCCACAATATCAACACAAAGTCTAGACCACTGCACTTTACCTGAGCTTTCTGTTCCCAATGGAGAATGTGTTGTTTAGTTTATGTAGTTTATGTAGGCAAAGGTGGTGAATCAGGGTGGTGTCAATTTTCACAAATCACAAATAGTTTCATTTAATTTTTGCACTAATTAAAGTGATTCCAATCACATCAAAACCAATGAGCACTCTCATAAGAGTCATAAGAATAATAAGATAAAGACTAATGCCACAATAAAGTGATCAACAACATCACAGATAATAAACACACTAATCTGGAGAGACAATGCTGAGCCTGTCAGATTGCATACTGCCCCAAGTACTTCTGATGGCACCAGATGTCAGCTTGCATTGTTATATGGATTACTAGAGCCACTCAGCAAACACCTCCAGGTGTGCATTCCACACCAGGAAGGGGCAAGGTGGGAGCCCCTCCTCTGAATCAATAAAAATGCTGACTTTTCTCTGTCTTGAACTCTACATGCCTGAGTAGAAGGAGAGGCTGTTGGAACTGGGTGAAGTGCTGGTGCACTGCTTTTCTGGCTGTGAATGGAGAGTCAAGAGAAGGGGCCCCCGCTCTGAAAACGTAACTCACACTAATCTGCGCAACATCACAGAGGCAGAATATGGAGCATGAGGCGAGCAAGCCATTTATGTGGTCTATGATGAAGGGGAGTAAGACGGGTGGCTAATCTCTGGTCTGAACTGTACACCTGGTCTTGGCAGGCTCTTTAATCTTTGGAGGAAGGATCAGAAATTAGAGGCCCTGTGTCAGATCCATCACGTTGGACTAACTACCAAGGGCGCGTAAACATTCACCACAAATGAATCACTGGCAGTCAAAGTGAATGCAAGCATGGTGATGTGATGCAAACTGAAGAGGTTTGGAAAGCTAAAGTTTAGGCATCTCAATTGAAATGATGTGGCATATTAGTGCTAGACTGACATCATGAAGACGAAAGACAATAAACCGTCACCAAAATGAGCGTACTTGGTTACTTCTCATTCATCACAACAACAGGCGTAGCAACAGGGGTGTTGCTGTGAACTGTCTTTATTACAGACAACATTTTGCAAAATGTGTAGCTAGTAAATTGCTTTCAGGCAAAGACAATTCAAGTCAATTGCTGTTAGCTGAGCTAAACACGAAACAAGTCAGGAGACATTTTACAATTAAAGGAAAAATAATGTTTATTTCTCAGTTATAACTATGGCAATGTCTTTATTTCCAGTACACCAAAGAACGTGAAAAGAAAGAGTGAGAAAGAGAGCGAGTGGGGGAGTGTGTGTGTGTGTGTGTGTGTGTGTGGGAGGGGGGGATAGGGAGGGCGAGGTGTTTCCTGTTTCCATAGCTCTAATTATACCCCTCCCTCCTGAGGATAGGGCCTATCAGGAAGAGTTCCTGGAGACAGTCGCAGATCACCTCCTCAATGACAAAATGCTGAATTTCTACATTTCATTATATCCACTTTTACACATCTGGCTGAGAGATCACACAAATGAGCATGACTGCATGGGAAACACAATCGTATAAAGCACTGATGAGCTGATGAGTGTACAATCAAAAAGGAAATTTTGCTGTTTAAATCTGTCCAATGCAAATGAACATGGAAAAACAATTTACTTTAAGGGAATAATGTTTTGTCACATCGGTGTCTTTTTCATCAGAAAGACAGTTTTACCAGTTCTGCAGGAACCTGGCAAGCTGCTTTAATACTCATTTTAAAAAAGACAAAATAATAAGCACAACTAAAAATAAAAAGTAAAAATTTAATGTTCACTACTTGACCATGATATTTAATACAGCAGCTGTTGGTGTATGAGACTCGTGCAATTAAGCACGCCTGTTCTTGTATAAACTAAACTCTCACTCGATCTGTTTGTGAGTTTTTGTAAGAGTAATGATTCCTTCCTGTTTAAAGATGCAGTGGAGATAGATTCCTGAAACTATCAGGCCTTTCAAAGATGTTGAGTCTGGGGCAAAGCTCTCTTAGTGCCCAAAGGCATTCCTCCAACATTTTATCACAACGCAAAACATCTGAAACAGTTAAGAGTACACTTACTAGGGTCTCAACACTACTGCATGAGAAATCCGCAGAAGGCCCTCCTCTAGTGGCCAGCAGTGAGATGTATAAAAAACTATTTATTGCCAACAGAATAAAAGAGAAGTACATGCATTCCACAATAATGGTGGACTGAGAGACTCATGGTTTTATCCAAGCAGCCTTACTGTACATCACAGCCCATTAGTAACATGACAAATATTACAAACAATAAAACACAGAGTTCCCAGACGTCTGTCCCCGTAAGTACAGGATATTAATAATCAGTTTGACAGCCCTGGTTTGGAATCAGCTTTCAGTGCATCTATTCGTATGCAGAGAAGGAGATGCAAGCTGAGAGGAGAGGTGGGGGTTGCAGGGAGGGAGGGAAGGAGATGGAGAGAGAAGCTTGAAGGGAAAAGAGCCATCTATCTAACTGAGCAGCCTTCATCAACCAGCCCACATTGCCAGGCAACCTCGCCATGCGGCAGAGAATGTGTACAGTGGTCTGGGGGCTGCTTTTGCTTAGTCTCACTAATAGTATTAATTGCTTACAAATACTTGAAAAACAAACTTGAGAACTGGATTCCAACACCTAGAATAATACTCAGCATTTAGATTTGCAATAAGGGTTCGAAATGGAACAAATATCGGTAGCACCAGCAGGTTTTAAAGCAGTAATAAAGGGCCACTCAAAGTGGAGTTGTCAGAGGTTTTTCCTCTATTGTAAAGTCCTGTCATAAACCGCACTGGTGGTATTCACACCAAGCCCAGAAAATTAGTGTCTGCCTATAAATAAAGAAATGTCCCATTAACCACTGCCAATGCTTCCATATTGGTTGTTTTGACATGCATGATAATACAGGCTTCAATAGAAACACAGATCTGGTCGATTCCATTTTGATTCTGGAATAAAGCACGGACAAAATACTCATACCATATGTTCTTATTATGATATGGTCAGTACTCATTCATTAACTTGTTATATTACACTACTTCTTACATTACTTGGCACATTAGTTTACTAGTTGTCATCAAGTTGTAAACAACCCATTGGATGGATGTAGTGACAGTGAGGATGACTTACACTGTAGATGCAACAATACATTAGGCTGACCAGACTGAAGAGCTGACCAGGACAAAGCCTTGTCTCTCTCCACTTGGAACAACAACCAAGCAGGATCAACATGAGCAAACTGAAACACAGCATAGTCCTGAATTAGTTTGCTCTCTATCTATTCTCACTTCTTCTGCCTCACATGTCTGTGTCACTCGGTCTTCATTTTCCAACAACATTGATAAACCTTGTTGAGCCTGACTCGAGTCCAAGCAGAGAGAATAGTCTTCCTCTTTTGTGTCAGACTTGAGTCTTAGAATTACTGAACCATTTTCCCTCCGGATTCAACTCTGAAGCTTAGGGCTTAATCAAGTGGAAATTGGGAATTGGGGGTGTGGGGGTGGCCAGGGTTGGGGTGCAGAGTAGAATGGAGCAATTGTTCAGATAAAGGCCTCATGCTGAGTCCGCTTTGATGTCTCTCTGGGGGGATATACTGAGATTTACAGTAGCATTTCACCCAGATTATTGTTAGCTATTGGCAAAAACTGCAGACTGCATAGCTGATGCCAAGGGAGGGCTTACACACTTCACTTCCACTGTCTGTGTAGATAGTCGGGGAAACTTCACCTAATGTTTTCAGAGACCTTGGTAATCTGCTTTTCAACTCATACAAACGCCAGCAGGCCAGTCTAACATTTGGCGTTTCATATTTCTAACATGTTGTCTCGTTCACTCACATGGACATCTTGGCTAAACTCTCTCACAATATCAACATTCAAGTGAGATTCCTCTCCATTTGCCCCATGCCTATACAAGCAGACAAACTCCCACTGGTCTATTGTGCTGCAAAGCCTTTCTCATGCATGTCTTGAATGAAAGCCAGCGTATCGATGGTCTGAGGGTAATCACGTTTTCCTAAGACAGGCTTAGCTGCACTAAATAAGCGGCACCAAAAAAAAAGGTGAGTCAAACCTAAAATGTTGTATATTGGGGGGGAAAACCTCGAGTCCCTCCAATAAGATGCGTTCACACATCTGATCGAAATGAGAGTCGAAATGAAGACAGTGTGGACATTTCAGAAAACAGAGCCAGAGAACTGGACGGATAAGAGAGAGCACATCTTTAAAATGAACTGTCGCAGCTGTCACGTCGTGCCTTGCCTACCTCTGTTTTGTCCCTCAGCAGGTGCACGTTTTCACATTTCAGTGATGCGCTGAAGCTTCCTGTCTGTCTCCACCGGTTGGCACCAAAAAAATCCCGACCTCAAACTTTTCCACTTGTTGGAGCTAAAATCCCAAAGGAGCCTCCACTATAAGAACTTGATCGGAAAATTACAGAAATGTGCGAATGTTACAGTAAAACCTAAAGTGCTTTCCGGCCAGCTTCCAGAGCTGCTTACTTACTTAGTATGGACATTGCTAGTTGTCATAGTTGGAGGAGGTTCTCCCCGGCGCACAAAGTGGATATTTGCATTAGGCCGACCCTCCCCTCGCCTTTCATAGCTGCCATTGTTTGTCCCAGTCGGGGTTTTTGCTTCAGTCCTCGCCTTAAATCCGCGATGGAGCAGGGGAGTGCTGCCTGAGCTGGACTGGGAATTACTAAACGCGTGTTGATATGAAGCACCAAAAGAAACAATTTATCTTCGTAATAAATGACTTTAGTTAGTCATTATTAAATACTAGCCTGGCGTAACTGCGCAGTGCAGAAGCGTCTTCCCAAACTTTGCTGTAGGAATAATCCTCTTTTCAAAGTTTTATTACAAGTGTTATTATAGGGTTGCACTTTTAACGTCACTGAAAAAATGGAAATCACTTATTTTGTAAGGTAACAGGACAGATTCTGTTTGTTTTTGACTTAACCTCACTTCTTCGACCAAAATACCAATGGAAAACTGTCGTTTGATACACTTCTGTTCCATTGACTTATTGGCTCTTCATCTTTAAAGGTTCATTTCTGTTATTTTCATGTGATATTCAGAGGTTTGTTTTTTATGGCCTGAGAGTAGTCTAAGAACCAGGTGGAACTGGAATGCATGGTGATTCTTGGTCATATCACCTGAAATCATATTAAATCAACGATAATACAGTGTTTTACGTTAAATGATGACTATCTTGCCCATAATTTGAAAAATCAAACCACTCAGTTTAACCAGGCTCTAACTCAGGTCAAAGAAGCATCTGAACATCACCAGAAAAGAACAGGAATTAAGTCAAGTCAGTGGTGACGAGAGGTTTTGTACTGCCTGTTCTTTTTCTAACCAGAAGGTGGCAGTAGACACATCATTGACAGACTGTATGAGACGCGTTTGGAAAGTGTGAGCAGAAATCAACATGTTAACTGCAATAATATGAATGAACTATATAAGGTTTATTAAAATATATAAAAGACAAAATACATATATGCATAATTATATCCATGATGAAATATGCATATACAGTATAATAATTATACAGTAAAATGTGTTTACATATATAGATTTGTTTTATACATAGAGCGAGATATTTTGCATTAAAACTGGCAGTGGTGATTTATATTTTTCCACAGCAGGGCTCCCAGAGGAAGTAGCCTTTGTGAAAAGCTCGAGAGCAGCAGCACCTTTACACCTGAGATCCATGGTTTAGAAAGGTCTCCCACAGAACAACACACCCACTCTGACACATAGCTTCTAGGGACAAGCACATCAACCAACAGCATCGAGAGGGGAAGGGTGTCACATCAAAAGGCCTCTGATCTGTTCCTTTCTGGCATCCCTTTCTGAAAATGAGTAACGAGCAGAGCAGTCCAGCAGATATCTATCGACAATCAATTCAAAACTGTGCCATACATTATTTCATTATTACACAATAACCTCAGAGAAACCCCCTCCAATACCACTATCCTCAGCAGTGACACTACACGATTTCTCAATATGTCTAATCTCAGGATATATCTGTATAGCTTGCGAGAGGAGGAGAATAAAAAGATCCTGGACAGATTTGGAGACACTCCCATAGGATGAGGTTAAGTCCTTCAGACTGGTGTGGTGGTTGGTCCTGTACGGTCTCAGTCTCTGTACTCTGAAGGTGGTCATGTCTGATGGTAATGGTGGTAGTGGTGGTGGTGGTGGTGTTCGTGGTGGTGGTGGTGCTCATGACGCTGGACCAGAGGAACCACAAACCCAGGGCTCCCAGGTGGGCCAGAAACCTGCTCTCTCTCCAGGCTTGGCAGTACAGAGGGGACCGGGGGCTGCTGGGGGTGGGAGGGAGGAGACAGAGGTGTTTTGGATGGGGACAAGGACTCTCTGGCTTTGGCCCTTAGACGTTTGCTGTGGCTGTATTGCAAGGGGTGCTGGTGGTGGCCAGAGGCCTGGGTCTGGTGTGGCAGGTGGTACACATCCTGACCCCCATGGCCCGCTGTGTTGCTACTGTGCAGCATGGTCTGCGGAGGGGGGTGGTAGCCGTGACATTTACTGGATTTGCCACCTCCGTTGCCCCCATTATTCCCTCCGCCTCCCCTGTAGGTTCCTTTGGGAGATTTGAGGAATTGCGTACCCTTGCCTCGAGCTTCTGTAGGGTTGTAGTTATCACTGATGGCCTGTGAGCGGCGCTGGTGAATGACTTGGGTTTCTGGTTCCTGAGAGCGTGAGCGGCTCTGGGACTGGGAGCTCCGACCTTGGGCCTCCTGAGGGGGAAAGGGAGGGGTGGTCCCTGAAGGACAAGTGAGAGACAGCAAGTCAATGATTTATCTAAGGATGATTTATAGTACTGCACATAAAATTACTGCCGTTTCACCTCACCTCCTAAGTTCATTTTCAACTTCCAACTGCACTAGAATATTGTGAATTTGCTATCAAATCAAAACAATGGAAGTTTTAACTTCTGTGAGTCCACAACAAGAAGCATACTGTAATACAGAGCGAAGAGAGACCGACCTTCAAATCTGGAGGTGTAGTTCTCTATACCGGCCAGGTCCAGGTAGTGATTCCTCCTCTCAGTGTTCTCATCCACACAGTAGTGCTGACCCTCAGGGGCTGGAGCCTCACTACTCTGCCCTCTGATATGACAACGGAACAACACCCAGGATTAGTGGACAAGAGAGAACACTGAGAATACTGCCAGCTGCCAGTAACACAGTTCATCTACAGGAATTATAAATATGACATTGTACACAGCCCGGCCCTGAAGCAAGTATATTTGGTGTGTACTGACTTGATGTAGGAGGAGAGCCGTTTGTCAGCCGAGCGCCCATCCTCCTGGTGACAGCGACCCTGCTCCCGTTCTGAGGAGGGAAGACACAACAGTTAAATAGGCCAGCATAATGGATGCACAGACATCCACATTTTATGGACTGAAACACCAGTTGGCAGTGTTTCCTTTACATTCAGCCAGTGCAGTTAAGAGTATAATGACTTTTTTACCTGCTCCGGTATCTCTTCTGTGGGACCTAGGCTCCGGGGTGACCGTCAGTTTGACACGCAGAGTCTTACTCTTATTGTGGCATGAGTGATTCACAGAAGCATCCACCACATCATAGATGGTGTGCATCAGGCTGGACATGTCCTGAAATTAGTGGGAAAAAAGTACTGTACTATACCTTTAACAAAATAATATGACAGCCTTTTGCAACAAGGACAAAGTGTCATTATTAAGAAGACGTAGTATACTATATATCATGCATAGCTACCAAAGAAAGACATCACAGGGACAGGAATGACAGGCAACACTCCAATCTTTACCTCTTTGGTAACTTTACCACTGTTGTCAAAGTCGTACAGGGTGAAGATCCACTCCTGTCGGTTGTCGTCCTCCACAGACACATCACACTCCAAGTCCTGTAGACACATTTAAACATGTTAAACATCAATAACATGATGTCTGTAGGCATCTTTCCAGCAATACTGACATAGAGGAAATAGTAAATCAGTGTTTCTGTGTTGAAGCCCTAAGACAATAATGCCAACAGGGGGCAGCAAAGTACAGCAAATTCACCCGTTATAGTGGTGATGTCATCAGTGTGACTCATTAAAGTCACAATGAAATGAAGAATGACTTTTTCACCTTCAGCTAATTTTCCGTGTCATGATAAAAACTTAATTAACAATGAATTTTCTTATATTTTTCCATATCCAATGACAAAAACAGTGTATTTTTTAGTGGATACTTCATAGAATACCAGTAGGCGTACATAAAGTATTCCAACCAATAGTTACTGCATATGAAGCTCCTGTTAACAAGAGGGATCCATTACATCATCCCCTCTTATCTCCCTTCAAATCACCCCAGGGTCGTTATTATCTACAGGTACCTTTCATGAGTGCCTTTCAAAGCAAAAAACATCACAAAAAACCTGCCTGATGAAGAGCAGGGAGCTTGAAATAAATTACATTCATAGATTTTAATAAAGTCATGGGATCCTTGGAAGCAATTTGCAGTGGGCGGACTCCACTTTTGTTTTATGCCTTTTAAAGGAAAATACAAATTGGTAAACAAATCATATTTCAACAGAAGGCATTTAGCTGCCCTTATCTGCTCTGGGGGAACATAAAGAGAAGAGAATCAGGGTGGCGGGCCCTACCAGCACGGCCTTGTCTTTCTACCTCTAAAAAAAACCTTAACTGCAATTCTCAGTTACAGCTTTTTGGCCGTAACTTTGATTCAGATGTATCTAGTTACACGACTGTAATTGAAAAAATAAACATTTGGAACACAGGCCCTGCTGCAGGCTTGGAGGAGAGCTGAAATTCTGTGAGAGGCAGCACGTTTACAAGGGAGGAGACCTCAGGGAGAAACACAGCCCTTTATGGTTCTGTAATATCTCCTCAGCATAACCAGGAGTGATTACCAAGGAGGAGATCCAAACATTACAATGTGTTTATTCTATTTATTGGTCCCTAAATTCAATCAGGATATGGTCTGGAGCCGAGTCAACAAAGAGATGTTCTGTAGTCATAGTGTGGCCATACAGCGGTAGCTAACACAGAAGTCCCCCATCATGTATTTATCGTCTAGCCTTCACTGTTTGAACACTCAAACGGCTGGTTACCAGGTATTTTGTCAAGCCTTCTGATGGCTTAAGAGAGATTTTTCCCCCAAAGGCAACAGTGCAACAGTTGTTTAGTGTTGCATGTAGCTCATGCAATGTGGCTGGATTTGTAGAAAACAACTCAGATTTGTTTTGTCATAGTATATTTCTCAAGAGTGTATTTCAGAACAGTCACAGTTTGTATGCATGTCAGTGAAACTGAAGGATTGGGACTGGGTGGTGGGTTGCGTACATCCAGACTGATGCGTTTCTTCCCTGGAGCTTTGGTAGCGTCCCTCAGTAGCTCCCGCTCTCCCTCCTCTGAGTGCAGGTACCGCAGGTAGCTTTCACAGCCCTCAGCCTTCTCTGGAGGGAGCACCACTGTCAATACAACAACACACACACTTTAGCCATTACTGATTGCTCATACAGAAATCAGGCAATATTCTGTGTGATTCATTTGCACATGGGTAAGTGTGGATACCATGCAGATTATTAGGTCTACCTTACCTATGTACCCACCATGAGGACCAACAAAAAAGGATGCTTCAATTTACTATAATGCAGAAATTAGACATAGGCATCTTGAAATACTAAATGTGTACAGGACTAACATATACAGGTCTAAATACACCAGCCTTCAAGTAACACTTTAGGTCATTACATGCAATTGCTCATACGTGCCAATCAGTCATGGTACTTTAGATCTGCGGTCTACAGACTGTAAGGATTGTTGCTATGCAAACCTTATCAGTGCTAAAACATGTGCTTCCCAACGTACCCTCTAGGGGACAGTGATGGTCTACAAATTGTCCTTTCAGCTCACCATTTGGAAACTCCTGGGACAGGGAAAGAAGGAGAGAGAGAAAGAGAGAGAGATGTAAGTGAATCTACAGTTCTTTGACCACAGACATAGAGAAAACAAACATTTCCAGCTAAAGCATTTCCTACACAGATGAGAGGGAGAGGGCTAGAGGCTCCACCATGGCCAAACACTTTGAACATCTGCACGCTTATTGTGTTTCACTGTCTGGGACAGAGTGAGCGCTGCCACTGCCAAGCTTTCAAGATTCCTTCAAGCCCTTCAAATGGACCCTCGCATCCATCAAAAAAGCCATAATGCACTCCATCATCTTAGCTCTCTCCAGGAGAGAACTCAGCCAACCTGTTTGTTCTTATCCTACTCGACAAGGCGCCCAGTGAGGGGAGTCTGATGAAAGCCCAGGCTTCAGTAAAGGTTTGCTATATTGCTTATTGAGAACTTTACTTAGAGAAGTTTTACATTTGATGTATGTAACACAAACTTCATGATGACCTCATAGCAACATGCATGTATTTATTTTCAATTGAGCAAAATTGCCAGATGGAAAATTCCAGGCGGATAGGATGGGACTGATTAAACACACAATTCCACAGCCATAAAACAAAAAAGGGGGGGAGTGTGAAAGCTCTGCAGTCACATGTGAATAATCTATATGCTACATGAAACACAACCGCAATGAATGTTATCATCCGACACATGTACTAACGCACAGACACACACACAGACACACACACACACACACACACACACACACACACAGAATAATACACAGACCCATAAATACACACAAACACGTGCATACACACAAATTCACACACACACACACACACACACACACACACACACACACACTTCAGCACTAGACTGACTGACCAGACAGCTAGATGTTTAGATGACTTTCATTGTTCAGGTCAGATTTCTTTTCTCCTCGTCTTGTTTTGTGTGAGTGTGTAAGAGTGTATTGGTATTTATCACATCATTTGTTATATATTGCATATAACTACTTTCATACTGCGTATTTTTCAGATGTATTTTGACATCCATATCTTTTCTTTGTCTCTGTGTTCTACCAATGTTATTTTGCACACCCTGTGAGTGTTGTAATCATAAATATAAAATACAAGTAATAATACTCAGGCAGTTAAAGGAACATGGCAAAACAATAGTCAGGCATTACGCTTGATACCTCCGTTTGTGTCTATTCTTCTTTTCATCCTGTATCCTGCTCCTATTTGCTGCTGCAACAACCTGGTTTCATATAATGTAATGTAATCTGATTACTTGTCCAGACCCTCAGTTTGTGGTGTACCAGCTGAAGGTGAAGATCCACACGTCCAACCCGGCCCACACCCGGCGGGAGGACAAGCTGATGGTCTTTGAGTTTCCTCAGCCTCTTCCTGTCTGTGGAGACATCAAGGTGGAGTTCTTCCACAAGCAGAACAAGATGATGAAGAAGGTGAGGAGGAGGAGGAGGAGGAGGAACACATAGATAAATGAAAGGCGTACCGAGGCTTTCATCCCAACCAACCACTACAGCAGCTGGTTTCACTGGTTAACACCATCAACCAGAGGAGGACTAGTTAGTGAAGTGAGCTGGTTGGTTAGGAGAACAGTTTGACCTCCTTGTTCCCAGAATTCATTTGGTTCACCACAGTGCACACTAACGCTTTAGTTCACTGGGTTTGTTTCGTGGACGTTAGCAGCTAGCTTAGCATCGCTAGCGCCGTCTCTGAAGGGTTGGTTGTAACACGTCACCTGGTACCACTGATCAGTAATGAAAAGTGAATGGATACTATTTCAGTAATATTACTCTCTAATCAATAAGTATCTGTTGTCTTCGTTGAATCATCCACTTCATCCTCCCACATTAAGACATGTTGGAAAAGTTACTCTCTCTGGCTGGAAGTAATCCCACTACTAGAACATCGGACATGTTTGCTTTCCTGATCGATCACAGGAGAGGAAACTGATTGATCCTGATTTTAGAAGGAGGAGAGGAGGAGGACGAACGGAAAGTAATAGAACCAGTAGAGTAACTAGTTACTGCTGCCAGGGAGGGAAAAGTAAAGTAATAGAACCAGTAGAGTAACTAGTTACTGCTGCCAGGGAGGAATCAGTTAAGTAATAGAACCAATAGAGTAACTAGTTACTGCTGCCAGGGAGGGAAAAGTAAAGTAATAGAACTAGTAGAGTAACTAGTTACTGCTGCCAGGGAGGAATCAGTTAAGTAATAGAACCAATAGAGTAACTAGTTACTGCTGCCAGGGAGGCATCAGTAAAGTAATAGAACCAGTAGAGTAACTAGTTACTGCTGCCAGGGAGGAATCAGTTAAGTAATAGAACCAATAGAGTAACTAGTTACTGCTGCCAGGGAGGGAAAAGTAAAGTAATAGAACTAGTAGAGTAACTAGTTACTGCTGCCAGGGAGGAATCAGTTAAGTAATAGAACCAGTAGAGTAACTAGTTACTGCTGCCAGGGAGGAATCAGTTAAGTAATAGAACCAATAGAGTAACTAGTTA
>OOFE01020670.1:0-25682 GCA_900323365.1 Monocentris japonica | reverse complement strand
GGGGGGGGGTAGAGGTCTATTGTCGCCTTTGTAATCACTGCTCTCTGTGGTATTGAGAAACCAGGCCACTGCAGAGAACTGCTCTCTTGGTTCCTATGGATGTGAACTGCTTTTTCTCCCATGTTGACCATTCAAGGATGGTCAACATGGGAGTTCAAGGATTAGCAGCCGGGCCAGTTTAATTGGTGAGAAAAAGCCCTCGGCAGTCTATGTCCATGAATATGATTTTGAATTTGTGAACCGTAATCATCTTTTTTACTGTGTATGTCATTTCAATTACAAACAGTCTGTGACCTGAGAAAGAAACCTCAGTCAACAGTACTATGTTGCATTTCTGTAGATGACCTGATTCTCCCTCTTCCTCTGATTCTGCCTCTAAATCTTTATGTTCTTTCCTGAACTTTTTCGTCTCAATAGTGATCAATAATGATTTCAGCAATAGTTGAATATTAGAAACGCAACATAGTTTTATTAGAATATTAGTTTGAAGTTAGTTTCCTGTGGACAGACAAAGAGTAAATTCATGAGATTTATCCTTGGTACAGTTGCTTTCAGCACACTGTACACTTGGTTATATATCATACTGTGTCAAAAATCTAGAAACAGGGCTAGACTAACATTGTTTGTTGACCTAAGACAAAATAAATGTTCTCACCATGTTTGCTGGTCACAGAACCTGCCCGGCTGAGTTTCCTTGGAGACAAAATGTCCAGTCAAAACCCATTATTCCTCACACTGTGTGCAACACTCGACTTCTCCTAGTTGCTCAAGGTTTGGAACAAAGGCTGACTGCCAGGGAGAGTGGACCAGCTCAACAACCTCTTGGCTAGCTGGAGAGGCAGCACCTTGTTTCTCTTATGATGAATGAACAGCTTCAAAATATCTCAGTATGGACAATGTAAGGATTTCACAATGGCTATGCATTTGAGAAAAAATAACATGTTTTTATAATAGCCCTTAAACATTTTACAAGTCCTGTTCACAGGTATCAGTGTTCCTCTGCAGTCTGCATCTGCTACCCTAGCCCAGACTGGCCTTTTGTAGTTTTATGTTTTTTGCTTCCTGAAACACATCACATGGTTAAGTCAGAATGGGTTTTATCTGTGCTGGCCAGCTGAGTTTGAGGCCTGTGTCCAACGGGCACCTCTTTTTTAGTTAGCAGCACTAAATAGATGCTTGTGGTCATGGCTACTGCTGTTGCTATGAGACTGTGGCGGACTGGGTGGAGGGAGTGGGTGAGGCGTAGCGGCTGCGGCCAATTAAGGCTGATTGCAGCAGCAGAGACCGACCAGGTTCCACGGAGGGTGCAGCCGGGAGCAGCCTGGAAGAGCTGGTCAGTCCGGGTTGGAGCTGGGATGTTCCTGGAAGCCTGGCAGACTGGCCAGCTTTAGGTGCTCCACGGCTGGCCCATCGGGACAGCGGGAGGGGCGCCAGCCGATGGAGATGGCGCGTCGAGATTGGGCCGTGTTATTGCCATGTGCGAATCAAATGGCCTGCTGGCCTGTTGATTCTGCCCTCCTGTCTTTGTCTCTGTCTATCACGGACCCCGGTAGTAGCGAGTTGCTACAGAGACCAAGGAAACCCATTTAAAGCATGACACTCTTTTGCTGAAAGTTTAAATATTTTTAACCTATCGTGTGCGGCACTGTGAGAGCTATAAACACATTAAGCTCACTGTACTGTCAAGAACGTGCAACAGCACATCTTTTTTAATGAACATAATGATTAAAAAAGAAGCACACACAGCCTCTAACTGCTTACAGCTCACAGTGGGTACCCTGTGTGGTTGCCTTTCCTAACCTCCCATTTTGATTTCGTTGTTTTATGGGTGACATTTTAGTTGGTTCACTTTTAAGTGATTTTTTTTTTTCATAGGTTTGCAGGGAACATTACAGCCTAAATACAGTTTTAAGATGTAGATACTTAATTACTCAAGCAGCTAATTTAAAACGTATTATATGCCACACACACACACACACACTGGTTACAGCACGTTTAATTTTCCTCAGCCATTACCGTAATTTTCCTCATTGTAATATGTCACCTAAAACTAATATGGCCAACAAACTCTAGGGTTGGGGTTGGGGTTTAAATCCAATTACTTCAACCATTTTACAACATTTTTCATCCACTTGACAAAATGAGCGTTCCATAGATCTCAGATAAATGGAAATATTTTTGTTCTCATAAATTTCTTAAGGGCCTGTTAATCATGACAGGCTCAAAACATAGTCACACCAGATTTATAATATATTACAATGGATTACATCATTTTCTGATATGATCAGATATGATATCATGTGCTTGTATTGTGCCTATCGTGCCTATGAAGCTTATAATACCTTATGTGTAACACTGGCAGTAAAGTGACACCTCAATTTCTGGCCAATTTAGAATGTTAAATTAGCTTAAAATAACCTTAAAATAATGTTTGTTAAAAACAAAAGACTTGAAGACTTGAACTTGTACCTCACACATAAGAGCCATCTCATTCTCTAATCTCACATATTTTTTTGTCTATACCATACACAATGAGACTGAGGAGCCAAATTTGTGAATTGGGGTCTTTGAAAGTGAAGCAGTAAGCAGTTCAAGTGCAGAAGCTTCAGAGCGAGCATCAATATTCCTCTCTTTCAGAGTATACAGTCGGGGCAGAGCCAGTTCATTTGATGGACTGCAGGTACTAGCACCTTTATTAACTATTCCTGAAAGAAACACTGTAGCTCTGTGTTAAAGCCCACTCTTGGGTCTGGCATTATCTTGGATCTGCACGCTGCTACTGTTATAATTGAAGTGCTGGTTGTAGTGATAACAGACCATCCCACTGCCACTGGAGGGAGGATGGGCTTTGTCTCTGATTGATCGTCCGAACCACTTCACGCTGTGGAGACATCGGCACCCCTCAAACGCTCCTGATGGATCACTTCCCGATAATAACGATGCCTCCTTTTCACCTTAACTTCAAGAATCGGAGTGGTATAGATTTAGTGTACATCAATAGGTGACCAATTTTCATGACAATCTACATTAACCAGGATAGTAGATAATTCAAAGCCCTGAAAACTGTATGCTATTGATTTGAGGGAAGTCTACAAGGGTTCTCGTCAATACTTTGGACCTGTGCTGCAACCAGGATGCTCTTATTAACCATTTTGTCTCACTTAAGACTCGCTTTATACACCTAGTTAGGTGTATGGTTTTATGATTTACAAATGTATTAAAATTATTTCTGTCATGTTTTAAGCATGCATTGTCCTGTAGCCAAATATAAGTCCTTCCCACACTGTGCATCCATTGAAAGGCCCTGATTACCCCGATGCATTATTCATAGCTAGTGGTTCTTGGTTGACTGTGTGAAGAAACAGGGTATAATTTAAAGGGCGGAGAAGAGAGGCTTGGCCTGTCTTGGAGTGCAGCCTAAGGAGCATGTTGAAATGAAACCATCCCTTTTGTAATCTGCCTGGCATTTATCAACAGGATTGCTCTAATGGGGATGTCACTGGAGGAGGAGAGGAAACGTCTCACTGGACTTCAGAAGAGGCGCCATGATGGAGATGGAGAGTCGCGTAAAGATTAGCCATATCTCCAAATGAGACCCCAAGTCATATTAGAAAAGGGAAATTGTGCTCCTTAATCTGTGTCCTATTTATCATATTACACTAATGGCTGTATCCAGGCCATACAGGCTGATGGCTTATTGGCCTCACTCAGTAATTGATGGGGGATCAGTTTGTCTGAGTGTCCGGTTGCTCACTGTGGGCTTTCAAATGGCAGGTCGCAGGGCAATGATGATGACAAACTGAGTTGTGTTGGGGGTACAACTACAGCGAACTGATCGGCCATAAAGACCGGTGTGACCATTATCTGGCTGCTGGAGTCTCACTGCATTACAGTGACCTCTCAAGGTGCTTCCCTTTCCTGGCTTTCTTAAAAAAGGAAGCATAACCAGCATAACCATATGGGTTCTTGATATTCCCTGATGCATACTATGATAAAGGACCAGTGTTAAGGACACACCAACAGAGCCATTAGCCTGCTGCTGAGTCACACACACACACACAAATGCACATGTAAATATACACACTCACACGTACATAAGCCTGCACAAACACAAGTGCACACATCCATCAGGCAAAAAGGTGACTCGCATTATTGTAATGTATGTGTTAATGTTTCTTTACATGCCAAGAGAGTGGCACAGAAGCAGCCACTGCTATTGAGAATGTAGACTGATTTTCTATGCTTTGGCAGTAGTCTAAGGTAATAGGCAAATAGGCAACTAGCTTTATTGCGTTGTGTGTTTTAATGTAACATGCGAATGTTTCATGGCATATATAGAGTGCTTCAGACACATCCCTGCCATATGTCTTAACCATATAAAATACACTGTACCTTTCTACTGCTCCCCACAGGCACCATTTGTTCAACAGCGTACCTTATATTAAGGTCAAGGTTGTCCATTTATTTGAGGCATACTTGGCTCACTTTCCAAGATGTCTCCTCTGCTTTTACCTCAGAAGACAGAGCATTGTTGAGTGAACAGAGCGTCTACTTCCATTTCATGTGAGTATCATGTGAGTAAGACAGCGTGAGTAAGTGGCGTCCCCCTTTGTTGCAGCAGCACGGTTACTCTGTGAACTTTAATTATGTATAACTGTACTTGGACCTCAAAAGATTGGGACTAAAACTCAAACCGGTGTCATAATGCAGCACCTGATAGAAACACTGGCTATATGAAGCATCACTTAATGCAAGGGGAAATCAATTACCAATGTCATAAGAGAGGAGAACCAATCACAGACCAGCCACTGTGCCTCCCTCTCCTTGTGGTGAAGCACATTAAAAGGAGCCTATTCTGGGGTCTGTTTTAACGTAATCAGGAGAGCTGCGTTGTTGAGGCAGTCAAGGGCAATCTTGTGTAACCAACAGACGGCTCGGCACTGGCAAGAGGGAGGTGATGAGACTCTCCACGTTGTTGGCATGCATCTGGAAGGGGAGCGGGATGAGCCAGGCTGACAGAAGGAATTAATGGAAATCACTCAAAGCCAATGTTTGGATGCCACAGGAGACAGGCTCTTACTGAGAGGTGTGCTTCAGCATAGGTGGAGCCGCATGCACACACATACTCACATACATATATATACACACACACACACGCAATCCACACGCTCACACACTTGTCCTCTTCTGCTCTCTACTCCTCTAACTCTTTCTCTCTATCTCTCTCTCACTTTCTCTCATACATACACATATAAACATACAAGCACAGACATACACACTGTACTTCCTCAAACCAAAAGCAGAGCAAAGTCACGCTTTGAGGGTCACCTTGTCTCTTTCATTTCATTCCTTTTCATGTCACAGCACTCGATTTCTCTACGTGTGGTTCCATTAATCGCTATATGACGCCTGTGAGACTTAGTGAAGCACACCGCTGCTGTCCTGCTCCTGGCCCCCAATCCCCATCTGTCACAGCATCCCACCTATCCTTTCCTTCCTCTCCTCTGCCCGACTATGGAGCAGAGCCAGCCTGCTCTGTGAGGACAGCCGCTCTAAACATTCAAAAGAAAAGAAGGTCACACCAACAATCTGAGGAGATGCTCAGTCCAAATGGCCCAGCCAACAATCGTGCTTCACACCACTTCATTCACTACCAGACCAAGGTCAAATAGTTTAGAATTCTTGAGGTTCGTTTTAACTTGCATTTAGTATTAGAAGTAGTATTTAGTAGTAGGGTTTGTCCCATAGGGCAACATAAGGAGCGCCAGAAAGTTTAGACAATCACAAGCAGTGTTGGGCTTGTTACTATAAAAATGTAATGCATTCCTCTTTACTCATTTCAAAAGTAATATTACTTTACTTATTAATGCCTAGGATAAGTGATTTGTTACACTAGTCTATTGTTACTTTATCACTTTTCCGTCCCCCCCCCAAATAAAAAACAGAGATTGATACCTTGCCTGTGCGCCTCGGTAAATGATAATCAAATACTGCACAGCAACAAAAATAATGTAACGATTTATTTCTCTGATTGGTAACTGTAATGTTATTACTGTTGTTATTGGGGAAAGTAATAGTATTACTGTAATGCGTTACTCAGTTCGAAATTGAATAATAACCATGTTATTTACAGTAACTGCAATAGTTAGGCATTAAATGCCTTGCTTAAAGGGGCCTTGGCATAGAGGCTTCAGACATATCAGCCATAGATGTATATACAGTACCAGTCAAAAGTTTGGACACACCTGACTGTTTCTATCTGACTATCTGACACCTGACTATTTTGATCTAAAGGCTGATGCTTAAATGCTTGAAATTAGTTTCTTAGACAAATATAAATAGTGAAGTTGATCCCTATGTATGAATTTCTTTTAAAAACTAAAATTTAAATTAAAAAAAAAAGTTTTTTTTGAAATGCACCCCCAGTAGTTTTCATTTAGAACTTGAAATTTTAAATTTAGAGGTGGAGAATGTTGAAGATCAATGATGAAATCATTATTTTAAAAGCACACATAGTGATTGTGGCCTTTAAAAGTTAATTTGTGGAATTTCTTTGCTTGTTAATGCCGAATGCCAAAGGGAGGCTACTTTGAAGAATCTAAAATCTAAGATAGTATTGATTTGTTTAACATTGTTTTGGTCACTGCATAATTCCTTTCATGTTATTTCATAGTTTTGATGATACTATTATTCTAAAATGTGGAAAATAGTAAAAATAAAGAGAAACTCTTCTACGAGTAAGTGTGTCCAAACTTTTGACTGGTACTGTATGTCCAGACTACTTCTGGTCATAATATATACATGACTGATGAATATGTTGACCATGAATAATACGTTAAACAATAAACTATTAGACATTTGGTATTCCACTCCACAGTGAAACAGATTTGCAAGACTCAGCACTATGAGATACAGACCGATTATAAAGTTGTGTTGAAGTGCAAAGCATTTATTTAGGTCAGCCAAAGCTGACCTGAGAAGTGATTCCTTAACTACCCATCACTGCCAAGGAAGACGTATGGGCTACAAGCATCTGAAGCGTAGAAAATGGCATCTTAACACAGTGGCTTGGCAGAGTGATGGAATCTCTTGTTCATTTTGCAAAAGCCAACAGCTGTTTGCTAAATCATCTGTTAAAGAAACCATAGTGCCAAAACTCGGTTTAAATACCACACGTTAACACCTCTCATATTTAATCGCTCACGAAACAGATGCTGGCTTCGTTTGATTAAGAAACTTCAGAGTTTTGTTGCTTCTCAGTGAGTGCAAATGCAATCTGCTTCAAAAACCTGTGGCTAGAAACGTTGAACATTCCATTTTCCACGTTGCTGAACTGGTTCTAATGATCGGTTGATAATGGCCAATAACCATTAGACAAGACCTGCGGCAGCGGAGCCTACTACAGTCAACATGTTTAATCCAAGTTGTACCTCCAAACGTCAATGTATGATGATAGGCTATGCTATCAATAAACCGTACATTATTATGCTGGTGCTATGATGCATATGGGAAATAGGTATGCAGTGAAAAGTTTGCTCTCATGCATTACTTTTCCAAGAGTTTAGGCCATTAGTACCTCATTAGCGGCCAATAAAAAGTGATAATAATATTCTATTATAGCCAAAAGCTGTGTGAGTTCCTATGTGTAAAAATGTTTTCTTTTTCAGGCAGCTTGAGGTAATGGCATTTCTCTCACACTTTGAGTTCCGGCAAGACAGCAGTGCTAGCTCCTGTGGTCCGTGACATTGTTCGCAAGGTTTAATTAAGTCACAGCCACTCTTGATGGAGTTAGTTAAAGTCATGAGCCCCTATTGACTTTGGAATGGCTGAGTGAAGCCCATTCTTGTTGTTGCTTTGATTGTTTTTAGTCTTTAAAGGATCAGGACCTTGGAAAAGTTGAGGAAGGAACAGTCAAAACCTGCTGCATCCAAAAAACAGTTGTCCATGGAAGGTTAAGTAAATCCTTTGGATCTAACCTGCTTGGTGTTAATAACTATCTGTGCCAGTTCTATAGTGGTCCAGAGAGATACACATGTTTTCTAGAGGATTCTGACATTATATGAGTTTCTCACAATCTGTTACAATTGTAGTCTGCAACAAGTTGTGCTTTATGTTCAATGAAGTCAAATAAATTCAATATTTTTGAGTTATGCTGCTTGAAGCCCACAGTGGACATAGATCTACTGATGTGATGCTTATCCATTGCTCTTGCGTAGCTATCTTTGATCTCAAACCACTGGCTATAGCAGCACTGGAGTGTCTATTAGGCCTTGGCTGGTAAATGATTATACAGCCCCAAGGTACTTTTCCTCAGTTCTCATACATACTGAACAATCTAAGGGTGGACCTCATATCAGGCCACACAAATGCTGCATTTGTAATACCGGAGCTGTAGCTCGTGTGCCGTCATTTGTTTTCATGATGTGTAACCATGAATAAGGGCTATATATATAAACTTGACTTGAAACTTGACCTGTAGCTGTGAAAGATCATCTGGCAGTATACAGCGGTGATGCTGATGTTGTCGGTGATCCTTCAGTGGCCAATGGCAGGGTATCTTTATTGACTGATGAGAAACCCTGGTTCCTATTTCCAATTCCTATTTAGCCTTGATGGCAATCATTTTACTCCTATTGCAGATGCAAACACTTGGCATAATATTGTTTCGATGTAGTTTTCAATTGTAGCGTGATTAAGTGCCTTGCTGAAGGGCAGCTTAATTATTGAGGTAAGGGAGAACAGCTCATGTACTTCAAATGCCACCTTTGATTCAATCAAGCAGCTCTCTGCCACAAAGTTGGTTACCGTGGAGGCATTTTTCAAAAGGCATTTGTCAATAATAGAGCTCACTGAACCATTGGCTCAAGGTCAGCAAGATTTTTTTTCCTCTTAGAGCCCACTTTTGCAAGAACTTCAATAAGTGGTTTCAAAAAACAGTTGCCTTTTCACATAGACATATTTGTTATAGCATAATATCACTTTGGATATGTTTGATGTCTAACACTGAATATCATTTTTCAGACTCATGCTCTGTGGTAGCACAACATGACAGCTGGCTCTTGAGGACCACAGAGAGGAGCAAAGTGGGAGCGCACGCCATTGGCCCCTCCTTAGCAGGCTGGAAGACAGGGCTTGTGCTTCAGCTCCTTGGCCTTGGTTCAGAATCCTACTGCACAGCACATCAGCTTCACCAGAGTGCTGCCACTTACCCATGCAAATCTGCCCAGATAATGGTAGGCACAACGGATTCTGGGCTGCCGTGATAACCCTGAACACCAGAGACACCGTCATTAGTGTACAGGGGGAGTGAGGAGATCTTTACTAGAGGTTTAAGGTGCACATGCTTACATGGAGGTTGGAGGGATTACATACTGCAGAAAAATTCTGACCCAGGAAGAAGCCGTGCTTACTCATAAGTAAGGTAAGTGTGCGTGCAAACAAGAAGTTTAAGTACAGTGGTGAGAATGAGCATGTCTTTCTCTCTGCCCTCTCGCACTGGTAAAGTTCTGGCCAGTTTGGCTTCATTTCCAGCACAAGCCTCTTAATCCGTGGACTCTCCAGTGCAGAAAGGGACATGAGGAGCATATGGAGGGCCTCTGATCCTTATTAGTACACGGCACAGACAGCTGGAAAAATTCAGGTAATTTTAGAAAGCTGGACTTTTTTTGAGCTTCTCAGCTTTTTATCATTATTTTCTCCCCATATCACAGCCCATCAGTGGAAGTCTAAAGTCCCGTGCCCATCTCGTGTCAAGATGTCGAACGATTTGTTGTTCAGATTTAACAAGGTATTGGTGATGAAGTAAACTTTTCCCTCACATTTTCCATAACATTTAAAATCAGAGTTAAGCTGTCACATTTTGTACCCCTTATTTATCCAGTGAGGTTTTGCTGAGCATGCATTCTCTTCTTCAGTAATGCCCCGCTGCACACACAATGCTCATTTATGTGTTGGAGCTGCCAAGTAAAACCACAGTCTTCAGCTGTAGGACACTGGATAGCTCCACTGAAGCTGTTGGGGTTAGGAAGGAGGGATTATTCATTCTCTTTCACAGCCAAGATCCCCCCCTCCCCCAGTCCAGATATTTGATCCAGCAACCTTCGAGTCACAACTCCTTCTCCATCCATTCTCAGTTTGGACCATGATTTGACTTCACCATGCATGATACTGACATATCAGTTAAAATCAGCTTACTGGTCAGCTTGCAACTAGCTGCTACCATTTGGTTGCTTTATTAGAAGTGCTAGCAATGCTAAACAGCCGTTTTGCGCAATATGTGGAAAGTGCCTGGTGAAGTGAAATAACAGGTTGAAAATGAAAATGCCAGAAATTGCCTTTAACAAAATGGATGCATTAAAAAGCTGGGGGGGGCAATCCCCTTCATCCTGCCTCAGATCACTTGCATCCTAAAAGCCCTCTGCTGCAGTCTCTAATCCACAGCTTTATTTTTGTTTATCTGTCTTTTTCTTAAATGTATCATGAACAAGATCTTGTCTCATGTATAATTTCTGAGCCCTCAGAAGTTCCTAACAGGGATTTCTTTTCCTTTTCTTTTTTTTTCTGCGCTGTGATCATTTGCATAACTAATCTGGTATTTACATTCATCAATTGCTTCATTAATTGGGTCAGTGATCAAAGCAGGATTTTTCTATCACTCTGCAGGGGAAGAAAAAAATACATTTTGGTGGCTCTCTGCTGCAGCTCTGCGCAGTGACAAAAAGAAAAAAAGGGAGGACTTTCGGTTGAGATCTAAGGCATAATTTCTTACGGAGAGCCTGTTGAGAGATGCTGCACTCTTATATAACTCAGTAACATTATTCTAAAGACCGTCAGAAAAAGCTTCCATCCTCAGCCACTACCTCTGGTAGCACAGTCAGAACATCCACGCCATCTACTGGTGGACATGAGAAGGCATTTAAGCCATCACTAATGACCACCCAGGGGAGAAGGCCAGGGGCCTAGGAAACTAACAGTCCTTTCAGGCACTGGATCTGAGGCTTCTGAAAGCCTGTGCTCACACTGATGACATGATCCACCATCGGTCAGTATCATTACTCATGTGAGACAAATCCAGGCTCTGGGACCCACAGTGCTGTCCTCTCGCTCTCTTGCTCCTTTGTCAGTGGTGATGTGTAATTTGTCTAGCTTCCACATTCAGCTGACCTTCCTCTTGACAAGGCATCGTCTAAAAGACAGTGTTGAGTGTACAGGGCCTTTGTGCTATCCTGCTGACACACACATTGTAACCACGGAGTAGCAGCCCTGAGATCCCTGCTCCACTTCTCCAACCACTCATCTGCTCGCTGCACTACATCACCTGAAAACGCCGAGAGAGCATGCACATGTGAGGAAAGGTATGAATAGAAACTGCTGACTGTATGTTATTTTTTTTTTATCCCTTTTGCTATTTCAGAAAATGAAAAAAGTGTGATCAATTTGATAGGCATGACTGCATTGAAAAATGAGTGTTGCCTTGCTTTAATTGCATCCATTGAAGTGTTTTGCGCCTCACTGAGTTAAGTGTCCCATTATTTGAGTTCACTCACTAGCCACACACTCAGTACACTCACCTTAAAATCAAGTTTCCACAAAAAGGGACACTATATGTATTGTACTGTAATGACCATCTATTCACATAACTCTTTATTCCCAATCACTAACATTTAAGGTATAAGAGAAAGAATAATTTACTCTAATCAACAAAATGAGTAAATTTGTATCATTCAAGTATTTTTATTCATTTTGGTTCGTTGCTTGTTTTTAATTAAGGGCATTTGAGTTTTGTCTTGAAATGCAGAGACAGACAAATCATTCTCTAGTATTTTTACAAGCTTTCTGTATAACCAGTATCTTATTTTGTTCTTGTTTATCAGACAAAGCATAACTCAGCTATTAGAGCAGGCAGAGCATGTCCCCCTTATTTTCTCCTGCCCCTCCCAACCTCTCACCTCATCCTCTAGAGTATACGGGCCCTACCTGGAGATAGCTCTAATGCAGGTTATTCAGCAGGCTGCCTATTAATTCATTTTGACCCCACAGAGTCACACAGGTCTGCTGCTGGCCCCCGGACATCCAGGAGCCACCGGCTGATCCCTGTGGTCAAGCATGATTAATCTCGAAGCACAGGCCATTTCTCACCACAGACCTGGACAAGACACAAGCGTTACCCCAAATCGGCATTATTGGAGCACTATTTATTCATGACCAAGTTGATATATTAGATTTACAAATGCCATCCCCTACTGCAACATTGATTAAAATCCAATATGTGGCCTACTAGCCATCATGCCAAGGCACTGACATTTTGTCTGCATCACTCCAGGGACCTGTGGTGACACATAGCACAGCATGTTCGTGGTGCATTGGTAGATTTTAAACAGAGAGCAACATTTCATCATTGGCTCACATCCTAAGCACAAGCACTGCACCGTTCATTCATTTTCACATATTAGGCATTTATATTGCATTCTGACGCAGAGCAACTTACAATAAGAAGATCAGCAGTATGAGATTAAATTCACAATTAAACAACATTATGAGAAGTCAATAATAAAGAGTGCATGTGTTAAAACAATAGATCCTAGACAAAATTTGTAAATACAAATTTCCCTCAGAATATTTGTGTATAATAGCTATGTCTGCAAATAGGAGCCAGGAAAGCACTGAGACAGGTAGCAAAGACCCAGGCTTAGCAAAGCATGACTTAATTTTCAGTACAAAAGGATGTCCTTCACCTAACCAACTTCTGTTTCAGTATCTGGCTTCCTTAGAAATGCCTTCAGCTCAGTAGGCTGAAGGCATTTCAGCCTACTGAGCCCGGAGCCCGGGGACAAACAGAGCCCGGGGACAAACATAAAGATTATGAACTTGTTGAGACAAAGTCCAGCAGCAAGCACAAGAGGTCCAACAGCCTGTTCTCCAAGCTGGCTCAACTTCACTCTTTATCAAAGAGGTTTTGCAGATGTCCCAGTCACCAACAAACATAGCATTTAAAATGTCTGCAGGAAAATGTGGGATTCCTACATGGAAACTCGAGGTTGCCCTGGATGTAAGTTTTAAACCTGACCATTTGTACGATTAGGGGGGCAGCCACACCGATCAGTGCAGAATCCGGACAGAAGTTTTGATGGATAGATTTCTGTCCGTTGGTAATTTTTGTGGTAAAAAATGTGAATACCAACATTATGCCAGGCTTTCTCCGTTTTATCTTTGTTTGCACTAAGTATAGCCTCATCCAAGCTCTCAATGATTTTTTCCAGAACAAACCTAGGAACGCCTCCCCAATTCTAATTGGCTGAACTGTTGGAGACAAATTTGTCCATCCACAAAACGTTCTACTTGGTCAGACTGTCTGTGCGTCAAAAGGGATGGAAATCTGACAGACGTGTCATCAGCCCAGTCAAGACAACGATCACCTCTCATTGAAAATGAATTGAAAATTACATGTGGCTGCCCCTTACACCTATTGTGCAAGGGGCAATATGGAACAGGATAGACTGTCCTAAAATGTGAGAAATTTCCAAAATATTAAGTTAGTTTTTCATTTTGCCACACAAGAGAAAGAAAAAACTATTACATTCATTTGTACATTCTATTCATTCAGTATTGCAGCATCTAACAGCAACGGCAGCCATGACTAATCCAAGATGAAATAAGCTGGAGGAAGGGCTATAGTAACTTTAAATGGAGAAGGTGTTATGGCTTAGTTGTTGTACCCACCCTCCACACACAGGCACACGCACACACATGCATCATTTTTGAAAAAGAGTGTCACAAAAAACTGATATTCAGTGTTGAAAATGTTTTTTTTTGGAAGAAAAAAAAGTAGAGCACTAGCAATGGCATCTCTATTGTACTACTAGGTTTGTGTATGTTTTGAATGTTTTGATCCAACAAACTGCAGATATAGTAGCAAGGTAGAGTGAGATAATAAGAGTTAAACATCAAACATCAGGCAGTGCTGTCCCACTCCAGAAACCTGATGGCGATGGCTCTGTCCCTACAACAGGCTATGGCCTCTGATTCTCTGGCGAGCAGCTGAACTGTAATTGCTTGGTTTTGCTTTTATCAAACTGTCTTTTATGTCATGCTGGGAGAGAGCAGACCTCTCTTTGATTGTCCTACTGTAACCTCTACACAGTAAACATAAAGTACACAAACAGCACAGTTTTTATCTTTACTTATCCATGGAAGGGTTTTGCTCAGTGCACATCTTCCTGCCTTGCTTCACATTGCTTGAGGTGCCTTGCTTGAGGTGCCTTGCTTGAGGGCACCTTGACAGTAGTTGTTGAGGGAGGGGAGAGCATTAAATATTTACTTTCCCTGCTCACTTCATCCAGACAATCCAACAACTTTCTGGTCACAAGTATGTTGTAACTTTTAAGCTTCTTCTGCCAGAGTAATAGAAATGCCAGAATGACCAAGGCAGAACGGCCAAGCAGATGTGCTGTACTGTAAGGATACTGAGATACTGAGGTTTGTCATTTGTCGTGTTATATAAAAGACTTTGATATTTCACATTGTCAATTCTATAAGACATTGCTTTTTAAGAAAAAGTAACGTTTTATTTGATTTTTCTTTTTTGGAAATGAGACTGTGTGCTTATTGCTACCTATTAGTTTATTTTGTGTCACTCTGACAAGAGCTTCTATCTTCTGATAAGGAGCAATTCTATCTCTGCAGTGAATCGATTTTGGTGTCTGGTGTCATTTTATGAGAACAATTCAACAGCGACTCCACCGTTCTCTAATATTCAGGAAATTCTCGTCTGGGGGATTCTAGGTGGGATCTCAGTTGAAGGAGCTGGTTAGTGGAAATATTTGCTTGATCGGGCTCTCTTTAAAAGGAATGTTGTGGTGTGCGCGTGTGTGTGTGTGTGGGTGTGTATTTATGCATATGCTTGTGTGCACACGTGTGTGTGTATAGTTGTGGAGGCTTATGTGTGTACATGTGATTTTTTGCAACAAATACTTAGGATTATACGCACGTAGAGATACACACTGATATTATGGGGTACCATCTGGTAAGAAAGAGTGAGACAGAGAGAGAGAAAGGGGCAGGGAGGAAAGGAGGGGAACGATGGGAGGAATGGAAGTGAGTTAGGGAGGGGCGTCCGGAGGGCCACAGGAGTAAATAAGAGCGTGGATGACAGCGATGCACCTCACTGTAATAAGTAAACACATCACAACCCCATGTGATTTATTGCAGGGCCAGGATGACATTTTCTGCGGCGGGACAAGGAGCCTGGGTTTTGTATTTTGTTTTTTTTTTACACAGAGGACGAATGCTGAATTCTTATTGTTGTGTTTCTCCGGTGAAGAAAGGGCATCCTGCTTATCTCCCAAGAGGAGGAGAATCCACTCACTTGGGCTGAAAGGGGTGAGAGAATCGGTATTAGAAAATAGGGCTGGGAGGGTGCAGCTTGATAAAGACCCGAGAGGTGCACCATGAGAAGAATAAGTCCTTCCTTTATTGATTCCTTTATATATTTATTTTTTGTGTAAGGATTCCTACCCCCTGCAAAAGGCACATTGAAGATGAGAGAAGAATCTTAAGTTTGCATGAAACTTTTGTCTTTATTTTAGTTGGTGCCCTTTAATTGTGATGGTTTTCAATTTGAAGTTTTATCATCTTTGTCACTTTCAGAATCTGACATCATCGATGAACAAGTGCAAACATAAGTCAAACCATTGTTAGGCCAGATGTTCATAAGCATCTTGTACAGTGATAGAAGCCCAGTAAGTTAAATCACTGAAAATGTAAAGATGGAAAAAGAAGACGAAATATGATAAAAGGACCCTGATCTGAATCATAGGTGCTGTTACTGTTACTCAGACAGGGTTGGTCCTGCTATAAAAGGATATAGAGTGAAGTGGCCTTTTAATGCAAACCTGGAGTCAGCAGTGCAATCTACCTACTAATAGTGAAGATAAGCACTGGGGCGGGGAAGCAGATCCCAAATCGGCACTGTAAGGCTATTATGCCTGCTGAGGGCAGCTCGTACGCAGACATCATAAAATTGTGTGTAAAATGCAAAGGTGTTGAGATGTTGAAATGTTTTATATGTATATTGTAAACTACATTTAGTATGATATGGAGACAGAGGACACATTGACACACAAGAGCTTCAGTGTGCACTTCCACTTCCAGAGGAACCACATCAGGCACTATACTATCACCTTATCACGGCTATGCGCTTATCTTTCATTGACAAAAGCAAAGAATGAGCTTTTTGTCCTCAAACATACAGTATACTTTGTAATATCTACCAACAGATAAGACTTCTATATTATCAGGGTTTTAAAGTGAGAATAACAGCTGTTGTTGTAACACTAATTTGAGATTATCTTTACGATAACAAAGAGGATTTTTCCCATCCATGACGACAGTTGACACAAACAAGATAAACAAAGGCGTGAGAGGATTATGGGGATGTGAGCATCGACAGGTGTAGGGTAATAATGCTGGGTAAAGACTGATAAACCCCGCTCTCTACTGTAAAAACAGTTCTGGAACAAGTGAAGGAATGGAGCATGAGTGTCCAATCTTTCTTTGTTTTTGTTTGCCCATAATGAGACCCACAAGGGGGCAGTAATTTGTAGATGTCCTTGTCAAGTTTGGTGCTTTGAAGGAAGGTTAATGCCATAGGACAATCCACTGCACTCGTAATGGATAGAAACAGAAAACTATGCACAACCATTAAACACTGACCATTAGGCCTGACATGCTATTGATATCCTCTACCTCTGGTCTGATGCTGTTTTCACCTGCTGTCTATTCAATAAACTGTCTCTAAAGCTCCACTTTTCAGAGTGGAGGAATGAGTGTGGCATTAAATAAAAAAATATATATATTTTCAAAGTTGTGGTGAATCATTCAGAAGAGCTGTTTGACTTTGTCTTGTTTGTGTCATCTCTAGCACTCTAGAAACGCAACATTTGCAAAGGCTCTTCTTCAGCCACATTGATCTGTCTGTGTTGATGGAAATAGTGATGGACTTCAGGTGAAGTTAAGCCACATTGTGTTGTGAGCTGAGAGTTAATCCTCCTCACACTAAAATAAATGTGTGCTGAATCTCTTACAAAACGTCTACTTACTCGCTATCTTTGTGGCCGTTAAAACTATCTGAAAAACCTACATCAAATATAAAGTCACTGACATTTATGTTATAAACCTCAATCACAGGTTGAATTACAAAATACATGGTAGAGATAAATCCATAAGAAATCATTGAATGTAGTTAATTATTGAAAAAATATGTAATTGTGATAAATAAAAATAATATGTAATATGCTCCAACATGGTGGGAATAATGCTATGAAATGTCAGACTGAGTCAAGGAGTATTTGGCAAAGTTAAAGTTTGTCTTAACCGATACTTTGAGTGCCTACTGGGCCGGGATTGTAGCGTAGGACAATACCATGACTGCAATAAGAATATACTTTTCCATGATTGACAACTTACCTGACACTATTTTAACTGTGCTGAGATGGTAAACCCCATCCATCTCTAAACAAACATTATAAATGATTTGTTAATACCATTTGACACAGGTCTGATCCCAGAGAAAAAAATGGGGTCAGTGGGGTCTTCCATGGGATCTGACACAGAAAGAGAGAGAGGAAGAGAAAGAGCATGACCCCTTCTATTCATCTGAATCAGATCACGTGGACAGGTTTGTCTGGCAGCCAAAATGTATCCGCCTACAGTGTACCGTCAGGAAATGCCTGGGAAGTGTTTTAACCTGCCCGTCTTAATCCAAAATGCCAGAACACTAAATCAGGCAGCCCAGAGCAAATATTCCAGCCGTTTTTGGCTCGGCCCCTGCAATGGGTTTGCACAGCACTCTCACTCTCTCTCTTCCTCTGATGTGAGCACTTTGGCATTGGCCTCTCATAGCAGCACACATAACAGAGAAGCTTGTTCCATTGTGGCTAGACTGAATGTGTTTGTGAATTGTTTATTGCATATGTTCTTGAATGAGAAACACTCCCCTCCCTCAACAATTACTGTTGAGGTGCCCTTATCAATGTGAAGTGTGATTTTTATATTACATTGTCATCTCACTGTAGCTGCATAGTAACTCTCAGCTGTAGCCACTATAATGATTTATAACAATATATAGCAGAGACCTCCATTCCTCCCAGAGGTGAGCAGAAGGATTGGGTTTGTGATTGTTCTCAGGGGTGAGAGGGTGGGATGAAGCTGAAATTCCTGCACTCACTGTGCTGACCCCTGACTTTAAACAAGACTGGGTTTCAAGTGGGAATTTCAGGAAGAAGCTCCACATTCAACACCTGACTGGAATGATTAAGATGTTTCAAATGTCCACCAGGAAGGAAGGCAGCAAATCCCCTTCCTTGCGCAACTTGGTTTCATGCTATTCATTTAATAATGTTAAAAAAGTGAGCCTACTGTATTGTACTGTATGTCTGCCTGTTGGTGGGAATTTTCTTGACCCATAAAGAATAATCAGTACCGAAGGACTTGGATCAAAATGAATAATGATATCTAGCCAGTGAGTCCAGTTCTCTTTAGAAACACAGCCTCTTGGAGGAGATAAGGAGAAAGAAAATAGTTGTTTTACTATTCTCTTATCAGTGAGAACTGCATAATGTAATCTGACTCAGTGGTGTATCAGATCAATCACTCTGTCTGTTGGGGAAGGAGAGAGAGAGAGAGTAGAGCGAGTAGAGGTGGGAAGAAATATTTTACTCAAGAAGACAAATTGTTACTCCAGTACAAATGTACTAAAGTAGAAGTAAGAAAAGTAAGAGGTAAGTAAGGAAGTGTTGCTAAATTAACAATCCATCACATTTTCATATAAATAAATGTACATTTTGCTCCACTTGATTGCCAATATAACACAATAGTGCTGTATGTGCAACCATTTATGACAGGTTTTACATTTGCTGTTCTAAACACCAGGGGCCAGATTCATACAGCTTTGTGAATATTTGTGTAGACTTAAAATAGGAAGCATGTGTCCGTTTATCAGATTTATTAAACCCTGTGTATGTGTGTTCACACGTGTTTTTTCCTGATCAATCATCCTGAAATTGTGCGTACGTGCACAAGCCTTGTGGCCGTACCCATATTTTACCATAAATGGATTCCAACGCACCCCCAATTAGCCTGATGTGCATATAAATGTGCATCGTTGTTATTTTAGTTCTGAGAAGAAATGGCGAAAGCATTAGTGAAGAAGCGACATTTCACAGACTGTGAAGTTGAAGTAATGGTTGGAGAGACTGAAAAAATAAAATGTCTATTGGAGGCCTCAGTTCTGGCGTTACAAACAAGATAAAATATACTGAATGGCAAAAGGTAACTGCAGCAGTAAATGTTGTAAATGTTTTTCAGAGTCCTGGGCAGGCCACTGGAGGAGGAGACGGGACCCCAGTGGAGGAGGAGAGGGGACCCAGTGGAGGAGGAGAGGGGACCCAGTGGAGGAGGAGAGAGGACCCCAGTGGAGGAGGAGAGGGGACCCAGTGGACGAGGAGAGGGGACCCACTGGAGGAGGAGAGGGGACCCAGCACTCTCTCCATGGCTTGTATCCTGGGCCAAACTGCTATCAGTGGCTTTGTGACCGGTGACTTGGGAGACACGGCTCCACCTCTCCAGATGAAACTTGGTATGTCATCCAGTTTTCTTATTGGAAGGAATTAGGATATGTAATCAACTTGAAATAAAACAGACTCGTTTGGGTGGGTTCACTATGTGGGTTCAATCCCCACATAGTGTTAACTATCACCCTTGTAAGTCGCTTTGGATAAAAGCGTCTGCTAAATGACTGTAATGTAAAGACCCTGGTGCGTCCAGCAAACAGGTTGAGGTTTGGGGGAGAGAATCGAGTGCACCACAGCCATTATGCACTGCCATAGCCTTTAATATAGTGATGTTACAACCTATTAATTGGTCACATGTGAAGGTGTAGGCTTATTCTTACTCCCCAATAATGTGGCAAACATATTTTCTCAAGATAGAGCAAAATTAAGGCTTGTCAAAAAAGGTTGTAAACCACTCACGGATCACACTTTTTGTCAACTCACAAGATCACACTAATCAGACTCAAAAGACTGTGTGAAGTATGTGGACAGTTGCACATATTCTCACCGCCCATTTGATTTTTAGTAATTCCGAATTCTGTGTGGAAAGAGGCATACGCACACTTTTTGTGTACGCATCGTTTGATTGTTTGTTGGGCAGCAGGAAAAATCCTCTTGTGCACAGAGTGATGTGTTTCATGTTTCTGGAAGCAGAAACAGCAGTTTGTTTGGAATAACTACAAGAATAACTGGGTAGTTAGCATGAGCAGCGATAGCCACCATGGCTGAACAGACAAGGAAAAGAGCGCCACCTACAGAAACTCAAACTCCATCAACAGAAAAAGATGTCACAGGACTGGCCGCACTGATTGGTTCACAAGGATCTCACAGTTTACCACATTAAAATTACTCCAAAGAAAACGTTGTAAAAAAAGACTCACTTTAAAATGAAAATCACTGAGATTTCTTTCTTCTTCTTCTGCTTCAACAATTGCTAGTGTTTTTCCCTCTTTCCCACGGACTCTCTGTGTGTCTACTTTGAATTATCATGTCTTGAGGAGAGAATACTACTATAAAATCACAACTCCCATGATTCGCTATGTAATGTCCCAATGTACCGATTTGAAAAGGACAAGTCGTCACCCAGTAATGTGAATAGCATGATGATGATGTTAGCCATATCATCTGACATTTTCTCTATCATATCAAATATGATACCAATTAAGCATTAATGGGAGCATTTATGATGCAGTTCTTCATCACAAAGCTAGAGAGATCAGATGATCAGCCACCTTCAATATATTTTAGTGTATTTCTGGTGGTTCTTTTAGCACTGGCAGTGCATGGCACTAACAGGCTTCATTTCCCCTGGAGCCACTCACAGAATGTAATGTAAGGCATTCTGGATAAAAGTACCTTGCCCTCTAAGAGGTGAAGCACTCTACACACTAAAGACAGGGAGTGCTGGTATTTCCCTTATTTTGTACATTATTCTGTATGTGGTTTTGTGTGTTTGAGTTTGCCTGCTTTTGCTTTTGTGTCTGTAGAGAGGAGCACCTTGGATGACTCTTTCTCCTTGAACAATATCAAGCAGAGGTGTGAGATGATTTCAGATTCAGATGCTGTTGTCTTTCTCTGCGCTCCCTATCCCGCCTCAGCCAGCATGTGATCACCAGGACCTTGTTGTGTTGCCTAGAGAGTGTAATAGAGAGAGAGGGAGAACAGAGGAAGGGTCGTTCTCTGGGGTTTGGAGACAACAGCACACAGCACATCTGTGGAGATGACTCTCCGGGGACCAGCTGTTGAAGTCTGGAGCTAATTGAATAGGCCGCTTCATCAAATTTACAGGCTCCACTTGTTTTGGGAAACACATGACAATGGAATTCTTCCTCTTTCCTAACTTGCCCCACCCCCACCCCCCTTTCCCATCTTGACTTTGTTTTCCTTCTTTTCTTCGTGCTTGATATTTCATGGCAGTCATCGTGGCGCATAAACTGTGCTAGCGGTGCCCAAAGACAGGCAGCAGGCTCTTACTATGCCAGTCACTTGCTTCCATCTCCATGGCCCTGAGAGACCTAATTGATATTCCGATGCAGAGTTGGAGCTGCATCTCGGGCTCACCTTAGTCATTAGCGAGCCCCACGGGGCTGTTTGCATTATAATCTCTGATTTAGATTGTGTGTTGCCTCTTTGTCCTTCCCCCGAGCCCACCTTCGTAGGGGATCCAAGCTCAAATTAGCTTTTGCCTCAGAGGTTTGCATCTGAGAAGAGGGCTACAGGTCATGAAATCACACTGAGATAGACACATCAGCTGAGCAGATTTATATTCCCTCGGGGTCTGTCACTGTGGGTGAGGAGTGAACACCACCAGGGCTTCTTTTTATCTGTACAGTCTAGAGGTCCATCTGGACATTTGAATGGCAACTGGGAAAGGGAATGCGGTCAGAACCTGTATTATTTATGGAAGGAGCATGAAAGGAATCACAAAAGGCAGGGGTCCTTCAGATACATTTTTGCTCCTTCTCTATTCGTCTTCCGTGTGTATATGGATGCATGAGCCTGCAGGTATGTGTATGTGTGTGTGCACAGCTGTGCTAGTTCATCTGCATGTTTGTCTCATCAGCTTGCTACACTTTTTCATCATGGTAACATGCTCATCAGTACCAAACAAGCCCTGTCACTCCTCACAGCTCGTTCCCTTGGCTAACCTCAACCAGGGATCAACATCAATCACATCAGTTTCTACATACGTCACAACACTGTGGGGAAGGGAGACATTGGCAAAGCCTTGTACCTGTTAGGCAGGGATCTCTCTGTCTCCTCCCTCCTCCCTTCTTTCCCCTTGATTTCCACCTCGTTAGGTCAATGGCATCCAGGGACTGAATATACTCCTCCCATGGATATATTTTGAAGTTTCTGCAGATTTGATGGCAGATGGGGGTCAGGCAGTGTGCCCCACTTCATATAAATAAGTCTAGCTAGGGAAAATATACAGACATATGACCTCTTTAGGACATTTTAGACTCATGGGGTGTAATTTGGGGTAATGGTTGCATTATCTAAAATGGTCAAAAATCTCTCTGGATCTTATGCTCTCAGCACGTGTGAACAAAAACTAGCATCTAAATTGACTTATTGCATTCTCTCTTCATGCCTTTTTGACCAAGCATAATTCATAAATGTAGTGCACCTGTTATGGTAAATGTATGCATTTACTGGTTAATGTGAGTGGGAAACGTTACTCACAGAGCCCATGAGTGGTCTGCTGATCGTATTTCTGCAAAACGTTGATTGCGCACTGTGCCACTGTACGTGCTACAGTTCTGCACATGAATGTCTTTTGATTCATTTGAGATTAGATTGGGATATCCACCGAAAGGTATTTGTCATAGTAGAGCCTTATTAACAGGTTAATGACCTGGTGGAGTCATGTTACGCAACACATGCTTGTTGAAGCCAACAAGCATGTGTTGGCATCAACATCTCTTTACACATGGATGGAAATGAGTTGTCTAGGCTAGTGCATTCACTACTGGACTAAAATGTAAAATTAGTCAGGCATCAATATATTGACCAAACTACATCTACGTTGAATAGCTACATAGGCTATCAACACAGCAACATCTTATCTGGCTACCAAAAGTAAAGAGACACACATACACCAATGTGCACCAGTTTGGTGAAAAAGGGCCTCAGATGCCTCCATCCTCACTCCGTGATGCAGGTCAACTGGAAGGGGGTGCATTAAAAGTGCATGAAAACTTACCAATGCAGGGTCTGCCTTTGTCAATTTTCTGATGTAGGAGTGTTAAATAAATGAATCTCCCAGTCTCACAGATCTCAGTTTACTACAATCCAATCTGAAGAGTGGTATGCTGTACCCACAACAACATTGAGTGACAGGACTGTGAGAGCATGCTGCTGTGACTAGCGTTTTCCATCCACATTACATTAGAAAATGTATACCTTTCCCAGATGACATTGTTGAATTTTGGTCATTACACACATGAACAACATCCACTTGAGACCTCTTTCATAACTAAAAACCGCAGCTAAAACCTATTGTTGTGTAATCACATTTTAAACAGTATACAAATACGTCCCAGCTGCAATTGCAATTCTTACCATATTTTGTTACAGTATGTTGTGAGTGAAACAAATAACCCTACTCTGTGAGTCTCTTCAAAGAAACAACTCATCGTGCTAATCTGTAAACGATTACAAGGTTCGTTTTGATGTCATGCTAAAAAAGAAAAAAAGATATATATATTTAAATTATTCCATCATTGAAGGCATTTTTATCGTCTCCGTCTCCTGGTACCTGATACTGAGCCAAGAACAGAGTGCAGGTGCCTGATGTCTCTCCTTGAATGTAAATGGAATTAATGGAAAGCAGGTGGGTACTTCAAAGGCTGACTGCTCCGACAGCATGACCAAATGATCTTACAGCAGCCAACCTCAGCTGTTGGATCATTGCCATGGTAAAGTGGAAGTTAGGATTCTGAATGGAAGTAACTACTTAATATCAGAAACGTAGTGAGTCGAGCAGATCAAAGGGTTTTGTTTTGTTGCTTGGGAGTCACCACGCCAACAATAGTGTCATAACTATGGATACAGCTGACTGTTTCCATTACAAAGATATTCATTCTTACTATTTTGCAGTCTGTTGATAGCAGAGACAGACAAATATACAGTATATGACTAACCAATAAACAAAATAAACCTAACTCGTGGTTTGGATAGGAATCTCTCCAACTAGGCGATCTTAGTGTACCCCACTGCGGCATGTTTTTCCTTTGTTCTAAATTTTAGTTTATTACTGTGCTATAAGTCAATGAACCACAACTCTGCTGTATTGTTACACTTACAGGCCTGATTTCACTGCACTATGAAAACCCATTTTACTACATCAGTAGTGGACATTACATTACATTACATTACATTACAGTCATTTAGCAGACACTTTTATCCAAAGCGACTACAATAAGTGCATTCAACATAGGTAGGCAAAAGAACTACTAGTCACCAGAAAAGTGCATTTCCTTCTTAAACAAGCATCTGGACCATGGACCAATTTGTAAAACTGCCATACAACACCTGAAGTAGCATATCATACTGATACTCCTCAACAACAAATACACAGCATTATGGAACTTTTGAATGTAATATATTTTATTTTAAAAGCCCAACTCTAATCCTAAAATCTGTTTAAAAGTACTTGGAGATGTTACACTGTAAATGCAGCCACGGCAATCTTTGAAAGTTGGGAGGGAAACAGATGGGAAGGGAAACTGCAGGACAAGAGAATGCTGAATGGGTCAAATTCTTGACAGACATCAGGAAGTGGTCTATCATCATGTGTGACTTTATATACACAGATTTAGCCATCATTGAAGTCTTACTTTTTATCTACATGATTGCTGCACTGCGGCTGCATTCTTCCATTCCCCCTCAAAGAGCAGCTGTTGAAATTGTTGCCATTGTACTGCAGGCAATTCTTTCTTGAATGTTATATGGTAGAAGCAAATAAATACTGAATTGTAAAACAAAACTCATAACTTCTGGCTGGAAAATACGGAACAATATTACATTCATCTTGAAAATATTTTCCATCAGTTTTTCTCGTAAGAACAAAGCATTTTCTCATAGTTATGATATATTTTCTTCCTTATTATGTGATCTTTTTTGTTCAGCTGTCTTTTGTTTTGTTCAGCCTCTGTCAGTTTGCGTTCGGCACCATTTTTAGCCCCTGATAGAAAACCTTATCGGCCCAGGCTGGAACCAATGCCATCTAGCAGAGTCTCCCTTTATAGGACATATTGATGGCCAAAAATGGTATGATGGTATGATGTCACAAACTTGCAACCAAGGACACAACAGTTTGACAGGAGGTATTTTATATATTGGACCACTATTTCTACAATTTGTTTTGAAAATATATGAGCTTGTAGTCAGTAGAGTCCGTGTCAGTGGGGGTCCGGGGCCTCGTTCTTTAGGCCGACTGCTGACGGGAAGACACTGTTTTTGTGGCGTGAGGTTTTGGTCCTGATGGACCGCAGCCTCCTGCCAGAGGGGAGTGTTTCAAAGAGTTTGTATCCGGGGTGGGAGGGGTCGGTCGCAATCTTCCCTGCACGT
>OOFE01020667.1:5520-35263 GCA_900323365.1 Monocentris japonica | reverse complement strand
AAACATGCAGTGGTCAGCATAATGGATTATTTGCCCAAACTCGGCATCTATTGCACGCCCAACCGTCCTGGTAGGGGGATCCCTCTCTGAGTAGTCCCTCCAGAGGTTTCTTCCAATTTTTCCCAAAAAGGTTTTTTTGGGAGTTTTTCCTTGTCCTCTGTTGAGGGTCCAAGGCTGGGGGATGTCGTGTACTAACCATTTATTGTTTCACATGTTGGGCACTGTGAAGCCCTTAGAGACTGTAACGGTGATTAAGGGCTATACAAATAAATGTGATTTGATTTGATGATCGTGTGATAGTGATAGTGAAACCACTGTAGAATTTACTTACATTCGGATAGTGTCGTATCGAAAATTCTATTTTGCACGTGTGTTGCACAATGCAGGCTATGAGTTTTGCTGTGAATTACACCAAGTTATCAGTGCACTCTAAGGGTGTCCTCTAAACCCCTAACATAATTTCTCCCACCTTGCTATGTTACACAGTGAGGAAGAATGTGGTGAAGTTCCCTTCCAGCTTAGAAGTGGATGTGATAGATGTGACTGAAGAGTGTAAACATCTACATTTCGTGATCCCACTCACTTTGACAGAGGTCCTTTCCCAGCCAGATGAATTCTTCCCCACCATGGCAGAGATACTGGAGGGTCCAGAGGCCCGGCCTTTATTGAACTATAATTGGTTGCCAAAACTTAGCAAGGGCCACCACCTGGTCCTCCACAGGAAAGGAACCTCAGCCATGGTTCTGGCCTCCAGCTTGAAGGGACGGAAGGCACAGCAGTACTTCCTGATATTTCAGCATTATGGTGGACGATTTCGGAGGAGGCCAAGGGAGTTTAGCTCGGTGTACGAACTTTATGTTGCTTCAGCCCGGGCACCAGGTCTCAGGGTTAATGTAACAAGAAACAGCGAGGAAGTGGAGGAGGAGGGCCTGCCTGCCCTCAGTGTGGGGGACCAACTGGAGGTTATACGCTGTGAAAGTGTCGAATTGGCTTGTGGAGGCAGCAAGGGACAGAAGCAGACCATTGAGGCTCTCATTTGTCAGCGCCTCCAAGACCTTGATGATGATGATGACAATGATGATGAAGCAGATGTCGAGCAGAGGGATGAGATTGAGGAACTTATTCTGCCTTTGTACATGCAGTGTCACTTTGTGGAGAAGCTAAGTGATAACAGGAAGTATAGACTCAAGGACTTGGGTAAGGATTTTATTCTGCCACTGGATGTTAAGGTGGTGAATCGTGATACAGAACTTGAGACAGATCCTCTGGTTGGCTTCTCATCTCTCAGACTAGAGGGGATCATGGTAGAGCCCACCATCCAGGCAAGCCTTCCAAACAGTCCAGAGCACTGTTTCGAGATCCCAGCCCGCTGGCTTTCTATGTCCATCTCTTTAACACAAGACCCCCTGCCATGGCCCGAGGATCAACCCCCTAAGTGTCATGTGGATACAGTTACTGAGGTGACAGACTTATTCTATTTTGAGTTTCGCAAACAGGATGACTCAAATGAGCCTCCGCCACCGCGGCCACCAAAACGAAATCCACTATCTTCCAGGTCTTCCAAGAAAACTCCAACAAAATCCTCCAAAAAAAAAAAGACGTCCAAGCCAGACAATCCACCAAATCTCAGCATCCTTACCACAGGGTTGCGCAACTTGGCCGTTAATAGCAAAAAGAGGCCCCCTCCTCCCCCACCTCCGGTAAGAATTGCCAATTGATCAGTTGCTTCTACTTTAGTTTGTTGAGGGAAATAAGTCAAATATGTACTAAAAACACATGCTTCTACCTTCCTGTCACTGTGCAGGCTGAGGCAGATGACACACCACCACCAATCAACCCCAGAAAGCCCATGGCTGGATTTAAATCAGGCAAGGCTCTACCTAACACCTACGTGAAAGCTGAGGAGTCTAAGAAAAACGGTAAAGGTCTATATGCACATTATATCATAAATAATTTACGTGGGATGCAGTCAGATGGCACTTGAAATACTGGATGTCCAGCCAAGGGAAGCAGACTCAAATGAATTCAACCTTGATTATTGAAACTGTACTCTTCTTTCCCAACAGTGACGCTATGTGATGTCCAGGCAGATGTTGACAGCGACCATGACTACGAATCTGTGGATGACACTTTGGCAGAAATGATGAAGCGAGCTCAAGAGAATGTCTTGTTCTACTGAAAATGCTGAAATGTTGCAACAGCAATATCACACATGGGTGAACTTGTGACTGAGGCAAATGTTATGTTGCAGTTTAATTGTCTTAATGTTACTTTGAATGTCTTTCAATGTAAAACATGGCAGAGCTTTGTCTTACAGTTAAATTACAGTTGAGCCAAGTAAAATGTATAGGAGCCGAAAAAGTTCAATTTGTAACAAACTCCTCAAATAATTGATTTGTTTCTTTGCAAAACACTATATATCCTGAGAAAACAAGATGCTATCTGGAACTAATTTAAAAACAGCTGATTCTGTCCTCAAAACCATAAGCATTCAGTGGTCTTAAGATTAAATATAACTTTAATAGTAACTTATGTGCTTTACTTTCATGCTAACAACAATTTTGTAAGAGTGGGCATCAATAAGGCTGGCCATCTTATCTTGGCCATAGTACACTGCATCTGAAATTGCAGCTATGAAATTGTTTGCAAGGTTCCAGTGAATGTCCTTTGCATTTATCTGATCAATAAAAAAGTTTGTGTTTCCCTAGCTACAGTAACTGGTCGTCTAACAGATGGCATAGTTATACTACAGATGTCGGATTAATGTGTTGATTACTGTTAGTTGGTTAGTGAGTAGAAATCATAAAAGTTGACCTATTCCTGGTAGCCTGTCCCTGGTAGGGACTCAGTTCCTTGCTCAAGGACACTTCAGCAGTGTAGATGCTTGCCAACACAGGGGCTTGAACACAGGTTATCCAGTTGAAAGTCATTCTAACCACTAGTCCACCCTGCTGAAAAAAAAATGTCATTGCTGCTGCTTCTCACTTTGTCACGGACACCATTGCTAGCAATAGCATATTCAAGAAACAGGTTTAATCCTTTTCAAGGTCGTTGGGGGCTGAGGAAACAGTGCTAACCACTGAGTGGAAAAGATCTTTGCTGCTTCTCATATCATAGGTTGATTACCTTGCAAGCAATAGCAGCCATTTGAAAAACTCATCCACCCATTACGAGGAACCGAACATAAAAAGTGCTGTAGACAAGGCAAGTCAAATTCCTCATTTTAGAAATGATTCCATGATAGATCATTTAGCACCACAGATCATTTCCAGTGTACTGCCACCAAGAAAGAGGATATAGGTATTGCAACTTCCCTGTTAAATGCTCCTCCCATTTTAAAATAATCACTGTTGAAGCAAAGTTCATCAATCACTTATTCCTTTTAAAGATGAAACCATGGTTTTGTATTACTGTGACAGACATTCTCAATTAATCTGCAGCTACATTGTGTTCTATAATATTTTTAGAAAAGATATTTAATTTTGGCAAAAAGTTACAAAGACAAGAACACAAATAAGTAATTCTGTTCCTAATTTTTAAAAATTACAAAATGCTTTACAGTGGAGAGGGAAATATGCAATTATAGTAGTAACTGCTAACAACATGGTCTTCAACATCAAAACCATTGGGTCTCCTGTCAAAATATCAGAAGCGACCACAGTAAAACAGGATGTGTGAACACTAGGCAACACGAAAATTAAACCATGAGAAGCTGTTCAACTAACAAGAGTTGTGGTTGTGAATGGGTTTAGGTGTTTCAACTTATATCAAGTTGAGTTCAAATAGGTAAATCACTGGTGTGTGTGCTGGTGGAGGTGCTGCGGTCTAGTCATCATTGTCTGTTGATTTGAAGTGGTCCTCGTCAATAGTGGAAAAGATGTGACCTTCGTTGCTTAGGAACTCCACAGCTTGCCTGTCAGGACAGAGGGAAAAGTGATGTTTAGTATTTCTGCAGCAATTTTCTTAAACAATAGTAGTGTCAAATAAAAAAGGAACAAAACAACCATTATCAATCAGGTAGAATAAAATGAAGCCCAAGGGACTTTTGTTCACTCAATACAGCCATGGCTCTTTCTGCAATGAGCAAACTGGAAGTGGTGAGCAAAGCCCACCATTTTGAATTTCGCAGCGAAAATATCAAGTTGGCACCAATGTAACGCTATCATTGATTGGCTATTTCACAAAAGCCAACCAATCAGATAGCTTCTACTTTATGCGAGCTGTCAGCTGTCTTTCGAGCTCTCGATGACTCGCTGATTCATGGCTTTGTCAACATGGCATTTTGTACGCTGTCATTGTCAAGTCTGAACAAATAAACATACCTCATCCCCTATCTAACTATTGTGATTATATAGGAGAGCACACACTTCAGTGATATTCTGTCACTGCTAAAACAACTGAGAGACTTCCAAAAAAGTAGAATTGTCCTGTCAGTTGGTTCCAGAAAGGCAGCAGGTACAAAATGATCTTAGCTACAGGCTGATAAATACAAGCAGTCTCTCAGGCAGCAGAATGACACCATGAGCCCTTTTAAAAAGGCAGAGCAGTTCAACCTTTTAGAGGAGCACACATGACGTGGGTTGCTTTTTGTGAGCTGACTAATCACAGTGAAGAAGCGGCGGGGTTTCACGGTACATACAGGAAGGCCGCTGTATCTACATAGGCAGCTATAACAACCAGGGTGAAAATAGAGAAAGTAACGGTCGAAAAAAATGGCAGTAGTTGTCAACTCTGATCATTAAGAGTCAGTGAAGAGCCCATTGGATGTGTTGTGCGTTTCTGCTATCCGAGTGTTGTTTGCTGAGAGTGGCAGTTGAGGCAACACCTTTTCTAATCGTGCAAATACACCCTTATTACTTTGCGAGCAGATATTGAGACAAATATTAAAATGGAGGGGAGAACAGTGTCTTACTTGATGACAGCCAGACTCATGCCACTGAGTCTCTGCTTTAGGTCCTGAATGCTGATTCCCTGGGGATCTGGGCAGCCTCTTATCAATCTCAGCACCTTAAGAGAGGAGCAAGAATATCACGATTATGATTATTATCAATAATAATAATAATAATAACTACACTGTTGTGAAAAAGTATTTGCCCCCTTTTGGATTTTTGCATTATATTTGCTCAAATCCTTTTGTGGGTTCAAGTCGTATATAAACTGAGTCTGATAGAAGAAAATGAAACCTAAGTTTGTTGCTTCTTTCATTTTTGTGATGTTCAAGGTTATCAAAACGCAATCTTCTCTTGTGAAAACGTTTTTGCCCCCTCCTTAAGTCAACCCAATTAAAGGCATAATTCAGTCAGCTGAATGATCACAGGCTTTATTATAGCCAGCCCTGCCCAATATGTCAAGAATAAAAGAATTAATTTGACTAAAAAGCTCACTTATTTTGACCCTTACTATCAGACTGAAAGGTCTGTGCCTCTAGGTGGTCTAGAAGCACATCATGTCACGATCAAAGGAAATGCCTGAAGAAACCAGAGGAAAGGTTGTTGATATCCATCAGTCTGGAAAGGGTTACAAAGACATTTCTTTGGCTCTGGGGCTCCACCGAACTACAGTGAGAGCCATTACCACTGCTCTCTAAAAAGAACAGGAATGCTTGTCTCAAGTTTGCCAAGAAGCACCTGGATGATGCCCAAGATTCCTGGAACACTGTTCTATGGACAGATGAGACAAAAGTGGAGCTTTTTGGACAACATGGGTCCCGTTATGTCTGGTGAAAAGCAAATACAGCATTCCACAGTATGAACCTCATACCAACAGTCAAACACAGTGGTGGTAGTGTGATGGCTTGGGGATGCTGTGCTGCCTCAGGGCCTGGACGACTTGCCATCATTGAAGGAACTATGAATTCTGCTCTGTATCAGAGAATCCTAAAGGAGAACGTCAGGTCGTCTGTCCGTGAGCTGCAGCTGAACGCAGTTGGGTCATGGAGCAAGACAATGATCCAAAATGCACAAGCAAGTCTACATCAGAGTGGCTGAAAACAAACAAATTTAAGGTTTTGGAATGGCCTAGTCAAAGTCCAGACCTAAACCCAACTGAGATGCAGTAGCAGGACCTGAAACAAGCAGTTCATGCTCAAAAACCCACAAATGTTGCTGAATTAAAGCAATTCTACATGGAAGAGTGGGCTAAAATTCCTCCACAGTGGTATGAAAGACTGACCATGAACTACAGGAAGCGTTAGGTTGCAGTTATTGCAGCTAAAGGTGGTGCAACCAGTTATTCAGTGTAAGGGGAAATTACTTTTTCACACAGGGGCAATGGGTGTTGGAAAACTTTGTTCATTAAATAAAGGGAAATAAATATAAAAAAAAAATGTTTGTGTTGTTCACTCAGGTTCCTTTTATCTATTATTAGATTTTGATTGAATATCTGAAAACAGTGTCAAAAATATGCAATAATAGAGGACATCAGCAAGGGGGCAAATACTTTTTCACGGCACTGTACATCAACTGTGTACATTTGTTAGTTTAGCAAACTTGCATGTAGTGTCATAATTATTTACTCTACATCAAAATGTATGGCAACAAACTTTGAAATGTTCCAAGTTCAAAATGTTTTTGCTGTAAATGAGTTCAGATCTCACAATTCATCAATAAAGTAATTGTGTAAAAGTGTTTTTCTTGTGGGGACTGAACCTGTGACCTTGAGTAGTCAGGAGTAGAATTATAAGAACTATATAAGGGAACTTTCTTTCTAAACCCATTGTGTACCCTCACCTGATTCTGATTTGGGTTTAGACCATTGGTAGCCATGTCACTGGCACCCGAGTAGCCCCCTGTCATTCCTCCCATGTTCCCCATGCCAGACCCTGACATGGGCATGATGCTAGTGTTCATTCCTCCTCCTCCTCCACCGCCCATCTGAAAGAGAGCCAAAACTAAGTGATGACAGGCTGCCTGGTTACAGCAGAAAATTACATCCTCAAAAATAAATAATTTGAAATGTGACAAGACTCATTTAGGGAGAAAAAAAGTTAACAATTGCAAAATTAATACACAAACACAGTGGGGCAAACACTGAAACAGGATATACAGTTGGATATCAGTTTATAGTTGCCCAACAAACAGTGTTATAGATTGTTTGTGCTTTTAAGTTAAACACAGATATTGTGTTTTTGTTAACTTGTCAGTATCTTTGGGGCGTTGATACATGTATGCTGGGCTGCTAATGCTTAATACTGACAGCAAACAATTTAATTTCCCATACCCCCCCTTATTCAGCGACATGGGGCAGCTGGAGCGCATACCAGCATGCATTGGGCAGAAGGCAGGTTGTGTGATAGACAGGCTGCCAGTCCATCACACATCAATTTAGAGTCTCAAATCCACCTGGCCGAGATGCTGTGAGACGACATTGCTAAGCACTGAGCTGGAGTCATAATGACTAGGAATGGCTAGCTGTCCTAAATGATCAATTCTTCACATTTTGTGCACGTCGTTAATGATCACAGTACGCCTGTGCTAACATACCCAACACTGGTTGAAACTGCACAGTTCTTACCGTTGTCTGTGGTTTGCTGAGTAGCATGTGTGCTTGCACCACCTCCAGCATGTGTGAGGTGATTTCATTCATGTCCTCCAGAGGCCTGATGCTGAATGCCACAACAGACCTGTGATTCTGAGACAGACAGATAGGATGAGTTCACAGAGGAACTACAGGCTTGTACTGAGAACATTTATTAAAAGCTGTACACATCTTCCCTTGCATGCATCTCGGGGTTCTGCAAATTGAATAGGAACTATAGTTGCTCATTAGACCACAAACTTCAACAATAGAAATGTCACACTCCCGCTGCACATCCCCTGCCCATTTTCAATAAGGGTCTAACTAATAACTCATAATTAGTCACGTGACAAAGGCCTACACCCAAAACCAGAGAACACAGTCTGAAAGTAATACCCAGAAACATGTAAAGCCAAAATACAGATGTGTTTAGAGCCATATGCATATGAACGCTAGATCTGAAACAACTTTACCTCTACAGTTACGATAGGAATCGCATGATCATGTGACCTGGGGGAGGTGATCATACAGCAGTATCTGAGCATCGTTTCTGAGGACTGTGGAGAGGTATGTTGGACAGTAAGCTCACCTGAAAGGAGCGCAGGTTCCCTGATACTTTGATGTAAGTGCCTGGAGGCAGGACAGTGCTGTCCACACTGGGATCCTAAGAAAGAAAAAAAAAAAAAAAAAACACTTGAATTGTGTATTGACCTAAACAAAAATCAGCTACACTTGGTAGACAAGGAATAATTGGAAATAATTACAGGTTTTCATTGGGAACAACAAGAGACAAGGAGAATTCCTGGTGTCAAGAACTACACTTAGTGGACACAATATTTGTGCAACCTGACCAGGTGAAAGGTGTGATACCTTATTGATTTCACCTTTTAAAGCCACTTCAATCATGAAGTGCAGATCGAGATGAAGGTGAAGAGACGTTGGAGGGATTTTAGTCCTCTTTACAATCACAGACATGGATTGTACAGAATGGGGTGCAACTCAACTGTAGGAAGATGGCCCTATGATTTTCTACACTACATACACTACAAGACATTCAACTGGAAATGTCAGGAGATATTTATTGCTAAGTATGCTCTTCTTGGGATTGTCAATTTAAATAACGGAAGAGTTCTGACATCCACAAAACTTTGGTAAAGGAGCACTGAAAACTTTGTGTCATATCAAAGTGAAGACCAAAATGATACCCCTCTGCTCTGGCTAAGCCTTACAGGAACTTCAGGACTGAGAGGCACCAAGATTGTGCTCCTACCCAAAGTGATTGACAATGAGTGCAACAGTAGAATAAGCTTAGATTCCTAAATTGCAAACATTACAAGTAACCAATAGTAAGGAGTACAAGGTCAAAGCCACAGCACCCTAACCCACCTCTGTGTCAACCCACTGCTTTACATCCATAGGAGCACCAGTCATGTCATCAACCTTGTACTGGATGTTTGTCATGGATTTGTCTGTGCTCCTGATGACACCCACAATGGTAACCTAAGACACAGAACAGAAACTGTAATTCAAGAATGAGACCAAGAACGTCTGAAATGATTCCATTAATTGATTACATGCCTCCTACCCCATATGTATATATTAAGAGCTAAAGTGCAGATCTCAGGCCAGTTTTCCTTCTAAAAAGCATAGAAGTTCATATGGCCATGTGGCGAGACAATACTCAGTACTCCTAGTCTTACCCCTTCATCACACTTAATGTGTAAAATGTGCTGCTCTGACAGAAATTCATTCAATTCAATTTTAAATGAGAATCTATTACTGCTGTGATTTGTGCTGCATGCATTCAATTTATTCTACTTGATGATTAACTATTGATTACCCACTTGTTATCACCCTTTTTGTTGATTCTCGAGGATAATTCATCAGTAATTCAAAGTTGCAAAGAATCTATGGTGTAGTGCTATAATCAACCATGTGTGATTGATTTTGTCTCAATATGGTGGAGCCACAGCATCCTTGTGCAGAATCCATATAGTTTGCAGTAACAAAAACACTTAATAGATTATGTGTGATTGCAGCACTAGAATAGTTTCTTTTGATTTTCTACAACATCAACATGGTCACTGCTCAGGGCAGGGCAGTATGGCACTAGTCACAGCTTACCTGGGAAACCTCCACCTCTCCTACTCTGAAGGCCTCATCAGCTTGGGTAGCAGACATCAGCTGAGACACTGTGCAAGGGATTATCTGTGTGGCACGTGTTCTCTGCAAAAACACATACTCACAGGTCAACTACTAAACCTCACTGCAGTACACATTTGTCAATCATTATGTAAAGGGGGTAGTGTGAGATGTGTTGGGGCTTCAACACAACGTGATAGGAGATCTGGCTAAAATAGCTGAAAGTAAGACTGAATGGTTGCTTTGTGGTATTGGTGTTGTTATTGTTCGCTATAATTCTTTATTGCACTGTAAAGGTTTCTATTTCTAGCTGGCGAGGATAAAGCTGAACGAGAGAGACTACAGTGCATACCCCTTTCTTTTCTCCTCCTTGGGATAAGGACGGTGACGCAAAGCCTCCCGGAGACTGATTGTATCCACTACCCACGCTTGATTCACTGTATCCTCCTGGAAAAAACAACGACAATTGAGTCAAAAGGCACCGTGCTCGCTATGCTGTCCATCTGAACAGCACACAGCTTTGCTACCTGACGTTAAGATTGAAGACATAACAATAACATAGGGGCCATTAGTAAGCAAGCTAATGCTATCCGCGGTTAGACAACTTCAGCAATTCATCCTGACCACCCGAGGCACGCAACAGTATAGACGTTAAACTCACCTTGATTCCACATGTTCTTGGCGCCGTATATAATGGATAACAAAATAAAGTTTGAACACCGTCAAGAGGATCGAAAAATGCACACAGGTCTCTGAACTCTTTCCTTGTGTAGTTCCGCGCGCTGCAGTGAGTGACAGCGTTCAGCGCTTGCGCGGTACAGAAGTCCCGCGAAATCTGCCATCCAATCAGAATACGTGGACGAGGGCCAAGAATTTTGCTGCCTTCAGGTGCTGTCGGAAATATTGTAATTATTAAAGTGTATCTACTGTTGTAGAGGTTATAAACACCACAATTTCAATGAGTCAATTAGTAAACATTTGGGCGAAACAATATACAAGTATACAAGTATTAAATAACAATCATATGTTCATTACTTGAAATTGTGGATATTTAACAATGATCTAGATCCCTTTGAAATGGTCTTCTGCTGGGCCACCTGCTTCCCCTAAAATTTATTGTCAGGGGTGTTTTCTCTAGGAATTTCAAGGAAGCATCCCTTTCCAGTAAAATATAAATAAATGTGCTATGCAATAGATGTAACACATCGAAAAGAACAAAGATTTACTACTGGAACATCCAAAAAATGTACAAACTACTCATAGCACACTCATATTGCCCCAAGTTTATCGTTAATTTACATCGAAAATGTAACTCGTCTGTCATTCTCCTTCCACTTGTTACAAGATCAGGGGGCCTGAGAAGTTTGGTGTCTGAGACTGCGGTTAGCAGCAATATCCGTCTTGTAAATACAACTAGGAAAGTCAGAATTTTCTGTGATACCCGGGTTGCATAGATGTGACATAATCATCCCATTTCCAGAATTAGGCATCACCCAATTAAAGACAGCGAATGAAGACCTCTATTGCAAAGCCGTATCTTATCTTTACTAAACTTGAATGACTGGAAGATTACGGAAATGCTCTGGGAATTGTGCTTCCCGAACAGAGTCCAACGTCCCTGCGATGAAGAGCCTGCTGCTCCTACCATGTCTGCTTCTCAAATGTGGAGAAGTCTTTTCACTGTCCGGTAGGTCGTGGCCTAAAAATGAAAATATAACCTGCTTTCGACGAATATAACCATGCAAGACTATCAATGTTATTGTAAAATATGTCTTGCGCATTTGTTCAGGGAACTTTTGGCACATCACAGATCTGCACTGGGACCCAACTTACGAGCTCACCGGTAAACCCGAGTTTGTGTGCGCATCCAGCGGAGGACGACCTGCAGCCGATGCGGGGAAATTTGGAGACTATGTTTGTGACTCGCCATGGCACCTCATCAACTCCTCTGTGTACGCCATGAAGGATATTCTACCAGATCCGGACTTCATCGTCTGGACAGGGTATGTCAGTCTCCTTTAGGGCTGTGGTTTCATCAGACCACTTTTTTTCTATTTAACCTACTTACTGCTGGGCTTGTGTAAGTTCTTCTCCTGGAAAACAAATTTCATAGGTTTCATGTTTAAAGCTCCCAGGAGATGACAATGCATGATCCTACTGATTTTCTACACAGAAGCCGATTTTAAACAACCCCTTTTTTGCCTTCCAGAGATGACACACCACATGTGCCAAATGAGGATCTGGGAGAAAATGCAGTGCTCCATATTATCAGCAACCTCACCCACATCATATATCAGGTCTTTCCAAGTAAGTGTAACCTCATAAATTCATGGTCAAAATCTACAGCATAATATCAGATTTTACATTAATATCTTACATAATATTGATACTCATGGATGGTAAATGCTCATTATCACCTTTCAGGCACCAAAGTGTACTCAGCCCTGGGCAACCATGACTACCACCCAAAGAACCAGTTTCCTGCAACCCAGAACTACATCTACAGCCAGATAGCACAAATGTGGCAGGACTGGTTGGAACCAGAGTCCCAAGGAACCTTTAAAAAAGGTGGCTACAGCTTCCTTTGATACTCTGATATTTGTTCCTCTGATATTAAGGCAGTAGGGTAACTTAACGGTTGAAGAGACTGTCTTTTAACCAGAGGACACGTTCAAACTCCAGTGTTGGCAGGAGTCTGCCCTGCTGAAGGGCCCTTGAGCAAGACACTGAATCCTTTCTAGCTTCTGACAGAGATCAACAAAGTATCCCATTATTATCAAAGTATCCCAAATTTTGTCACGTATTTCCTTCAATGTTCCTCTTTTTATAGGTGGATATTACTCGGAAAAGCTGCTGAATCGAACAGGTTTCAGGATGCTGGTCCTCAACACTAACCTCTACTATGACCAGAACAAGCTGACCCAGAACACAGACGACCCAGCGGGTCAGTTTACCTGGGCAGATCAGGTGCTTACAGAGGCTGCCAACAACAAAGAGAAGGTAAAGCATCCCTACTTTCTCTGCCTTGCAAAAAGACTCAAGCTACTGTAAACTAAAGATAGCTAGAAATTGCTGTGTGAATTTCTCGTAATGACCTCCACTGTCTGTGGTCATTGACTTGTCTGCCAGGTGTACATCATTGGTCACGTTCCTCCAGGTTTCTTTGAGAAGAAGAGAAGTAAGCCATGGTTCACACCCAAGTTCAACAAACAATACTTGGAGCTAATCCAAAAGCACCATTCGGTCATAATCGGACAGTTCTTTGGCCATCATCATACTGACAGCTTCCGCATGTTCTACAACTCAGAGGGTACAATCACACTATTCCAATAAAACTACTAACACTAATAATTTTGCCCCTTTTTTGTTAATTGACATCAAACTGTATTTATGTTATTGTTTTAAATGTATTTACTTTTCAACTGTGATGCACATTTTGTCATATCAGTGTCCAGATTGTTGCTGTTTCATGACCTTGTGCCACAGTGATGGGGATAATGCTAATCAGTGGGAACCTTCTATTTCTACAGACTCTCCTATCAGTACGATGTTCCTCAGCCCAGGGGTCACACCATGGAAAACCACACTACCTGGGGTCGTGGACGGAGCCAACAACCCTGGAATCCGCGTCTTTGAATATGACACCCAAACACTTCTGGTCAAAGTAAGAAAAGGCCACTGGGCACGCTTGTTTAAATGTTTTCATTCCTATTAAAACTCCAGCAGGTATCTGCAGTATATGTGTATATGTACAACCTATACAGACACAGAACAATTTTCATACCCTTTCACCATCATGTTTTCCAAATGTCAACCTACTTATTTCAACACTCCCAGGATATGGTAACCTACTACCTGAACCTGACTCATGCCAATATAGCCCGGGCACGCTGGGAGAAGGAGTACCGCCTCACAGAGACCTTCAGAGTCCCCAACGCCTCCCCGCCCTCCATGCACCAGGTTCTGGAGCGCATGGCTGACAACCGCTGCTACCTACAGAAGTACTACGAGTTCAACTCTGTCAACTATGACCTGACAGAGTGTAATAGTGACTGCCGTATAGATCACGTGTGTGCTGCTAGAGAGGTAGACTTTGACAGATATGAACACTGTCTGGAAAAAGAAGGGGCAGCTTCCGTTTACAGTGCCTTGCTGCCAGTCCTCTCAGTGGCACTAAGTCTGGTGCTAGCCAGTTGGTAATGATCATCCATAATCACAGGAGTTTAAAACATCTCATTGAACCTTCAACAAGTCATTGGCTAGCAGAGACATAAATCCAGATAAAGAGCTTTGAATATTGTAAAAAGTGGTTTTGTAAATGTTTTTTCCAGAGAGGTGATATATGATTTGGTGTCTGCTGGATTATGTATTTTCATGTTTTCAATGATGTGCCATTCTTGTTGCCACTAAATGTCATTTAGAAGTAGAACCTTTGCCTTTTATTACCCCCATTGGCACTGAAAAAGAACAGGGCTGAAAACTATTGTAATTATTTGACTGTAATTTATGATGTCGTTACTTTGACAGAAACAATCAATGCACCTTGAATACCAGCATTACCACAACAATAAATCTGGCTATTAGCAGTTTGAACTGCACATTGTTCATGTCCATATAATTTCCAAACAATGCAACATGTTGCCAATCAAGACCGATAAAGATGCATTATCAGAGATCTAAGATGGTTCCTGTAATCCCACATCATTATATAAAGGATTAATGAGTTTTTGATTACTGCCAGTAAACGTTGGGCAACTCAAAGTGTCATTACAGCAGATGACAGATACTGGACTTTGAGCCTGCCACAGAAGATACACATTTATTGAATGTGTGCTTGAGCAACTTATGACGTAGCAGTCTTGGAGCTCCACCCAGTTCATCTGCTGTGATTATGACAGTGTAGTAACTGGTTGGGGAAACCTCAGTCAGGTCACATGACCAGGACCTGTTTGGCTGAGGTGAAAGGCTGCATGGCTGTGTCCAGAGCTTCGCGGTAGTCTTGGAGGCCCACCTTAGTACAGGCAGGGGCTGTTAGCTTTCCTTGCCGGATAAGGAAGCACAGTTCATCCAGCATGCCTCTGAAGGACCCTTCATCTAGTGAGAAAAAAAAAATTAGCAGCAATACATTTAAGACCTATTTATGGATCCTCATCTAATTTATACCGTAAAATTCCATACAGACTCACCATGTGAGTGATCTTTCTTCCATTGTGTGACCCAAAATCCCCGCAGCTTCACATCCTTGAAAATAAGAGCACTCTGGAGAAAGTAAGGTCAGTTTAGTAGGTGTACAGTGTAGCAACACAGACATGTGGTAATGAATGGCCTTGGAAAAACTGTCAATGCAGTGTCAAATCTGGAAGGCTATGGGAGGTTTTGTCTTACCACAGGGACAGTGACTGGCTGTTTGGCCATCCCTCCATATGTTACCATGGATCCTTCAGCCCTGAAAACAATGAGAAATATGGTATTTTTTTTTTATCTACTTTCTCTTCATCCTAAGAATATCAAATTCTATCTACAAAGAACATTCAACATCCTAAATACTCACTGTAGGTGACGGAGGAGTTCAGTTGCACTCTTGCCTCCGACTCCATTTAGTGCCAGTTTAGGCCTTGGACAGGTCTTTAAGAAAGAGAAATTACCACCTATTACACCATATTTACTCATCTCTAAGCAAAGCACATGACAGAAGCTGTGCTTGGTCCCACAGACCTTGAACAGTTCCTTCATCTCAGGCCGCCTCAGTGTCTCCTCTTTGATCACATGACTGGCCCCCATGGCCTTCAGCCTATCACTGAGCTGTGTGAACTCTGGCCTGTGAAAGAGTAGACACAATGGGGAAGTTCATTACAGTCATAAAACTAATTCTCTCACTTGCCCTTAAACAAAAAGACCCTACTATCACAATTCACTGCCTTCCGGGACTGGCTGATAACCCCAACTAATGATTAGGACTGAAAACCTCCTAAGTCTCCTCAAAAGACTTCTTGCACTTAGCAGGGAGGTGTAGGGAGTGGAGGGCAAACTCATAACCGGTCACTAATTCATAGACATTTGCTGCAAAACACAATGCCTTTACGAGAGTTAGTCTGCCACTGAGTTGACCTGTCTCGGACAACGTTGATAGTATTTATTCCCCTTGCAGCAGCAATCTGTATCACAGCCTGGCCGACTCCACTGTTGGCCGCATTTTGAATCACAGAGTCACCTGAAAGGACAGTAGACAGAGGAAAACAATTAAATGATGTCCAACGCTTCTTCACAGCATGTTGTATTTAGAGGTAAAACAGAAAGAAATACTGCATGCTCAAAACTCCTTCCTATTTTAAGTTATGAGAATTTGAGGTGTGTGTTTATTCATTCCTGTAGTGAGATTTACAGAAGTAGCGATTGCAGAAGTCCCCAAACAAAATGCACATTATCAACCACTATACTTGGTGACTGACTACCTGGCTTGAGGTCCTCAAAGTCAGAGAGCATCCTGAAGGCAGTGCAGGGGTTAACCCCTAGTGTAGCAGCAGACAACAAGGGAATGTCATTGGGCAGTGAGATCACATCGTCCTCAGCTAGTACTGCTGCTGTCCTCCATGTCCCTGCTCACACCAAGGTGGAATTCACATCAAATCTCATGTTGAGAGACACAATGTTCATTTCCATTCATTTCCATCACTCTAGAAGTCATTTACCTAGTCCAGCATCTCTTGGGATGACCCAGTCTCCCTTTTTGAGAGATTTCACTTGGCTGCCCACCTTGACGACCTCGGCCACCCCCTCATTGCCTCCGACTGCTGGGAGGTCAGGGAGGATAGCATAGGTACCTGGAAAAGCGTAATAGATTAAAAAAAAATACAGTGAGCTGAACTGTTATTGATCTTGTCTGGTCTGATGATACTGCTTCTCTGTAATTACTTACTGCTGCTGTTTGTTGTGGATGACTGTTGTAACATTTGGTGACTGGGTATGTAACTGTGTTATGTTATAATATTTACTACCTTGAATCATGTTGATGTCTGATGGGTTGATTGGGGCTGCCAGCATTTTAACAAGAACATCCTTGGCGCCTATGGAGGGAAGGTCCACCTCCTCCAACCTGGCAACCAGCAAAATCATGTGGCAATGAGTACATGGTTTAAAAAATATATTATTAGTAATAAGAGTGTCTATTTATCTGTCAAATCGCCTTAGACATGGATCTTTATGGATTTCCTAGCTGGCATGCTCGGATTGTCCGAGTTAGTCACATTTACAGTCACATAACTTGCATCCACACAGGCAGAGCAATGCAAAGGGATGTGCATGTTTAGACTGGCATTCTTACAGAATAACTTTGGAAGGGTCTCCGTGGTTTCTGTACACGAGCGCCGTGCATCTTTCTGCTGAGTGACTGAAGTGAGCCGCTCTGCTGCTTGATCGTTTTAGTAGAGCGGCGGAGAAGCTCCTGCTCGCCGTCTGACTTCTTGAACAGCCTGACTGGAGTAGCAGCCCCAACGCCAGCGAGAACTTCATTTTAAAAAGATGAAAATACCTACGATGGCCACGATGAGTCTGATTAGTTTCTGAAGTGTGAATTTCGACAGCAGTCCTCAACAAATACAAGTGCCGGCCATATTGGATTTACCCATAACGCCTTGACAAAATATGTAAACAGACAATAGCGCCTCTAGTGGATCAGCACAATAAATTCACTGCCGTTGTTCAAGGGCAGTGGTTCCCAAAGTGGGGTCTGGGAAACAGCAGGGGTCCTTGAGGGGGTTGCAGGTGGTTCCCAGCAAAATGAGGAATTGTTTCACTCCCTAGAAGATTGCACAGAGAGAATGCATAAGGATGACCATTTTGACCATAGCTTTATATATATATATATATCTCAAAATAAAACTTAGTTAGTTGGTGTTTCTTAGGACAAAATCAAGTGGGGTTTCCTGGTCTAACACAGAACTATTTGGTCGGGGGGTGTCCTTGAGAAGAAAAAGTTTGGGAACCCCTGTTGTAAAAGAAGGAAGACAAACAGGCATGAAAAACATGTGAATATTGACATATTTAATAGGAAATGGAGCAGAGCTTTACATATAGAAACATAATCACAGTAATAGCCTACATGCTGCTTACCATTGACAAACTGGCCATTAAATTGCCTGAGATCAAGTAAAATGTAGTTTCATGGCAGTAAACTTTGATACATTCTTCAGTAATAAATGCACATTTTTGGAAGTAGCTTCAGCCATTTACACCAGAGATACAACATCACAAATGAAATGGCTGATGGTCACAAACAAGACGCAACATAAAAAGCACATGCAAAACACAAGGTAAAGTGTGATACAATATGCTTTTATGTGCTTATAATGTTGCCCTGAGCACATAACCTTATATGTCCTTGGATTTTTAAGGTATTTCTAACCCATCTAACACCCAACAATCAAATAACAATAACACATCACTGGGGAGTCAAACAGGTTTGTTGAGATTAGAACGTCTGTCATGGACTTTTGTTTTCAAATGAGACTAAGGTATATACAGCAGAATATTGCAAACATTACAATACACCACTTCTACACTTTCATCCAACCTTGATCTAAATGATGGGCATCAAAATAAGTAGAATTGTCATCTATCTTGAGTTTGACTGATGAGATATTCAATGGTTTTACAGATTTAAATAAAAAAAAGAGAGATTGATGAACAAAAGTCCTCTTGGTGTGTCCCTTTTTAATCCAAAGACTGGAAAGTATTTAAGTTAGGGGATCCTGTTGATACTGCAATCATGAGCAGTAAATTGAATTTAAACATGTTGAAAAACAGTTCCACCAAGTCAGAGCATTTGCTTCAACAATCTTTCTCCTCCCATTCATACCCTGACCAGATTTCTAAAAACAAAGTATTGCTTATGTAATCTTAAAACTTGGAAAACTTGTATCCCACCACCCGACAGCAGAATCTTTGTATGAAACAAGATCTGATGAGTGTTCAGTAATACCTCCATGACACATTCTTTTTGTCATAAGCATTGATAGTCTGAAATACCATGTATTGGCCATGTATTGAGATGAGACAACCCCGATTTATATACTACTAGCCCCAATCCCTTAACAATATTCTATTACATCCCCATCTACAACGATTATAGAGGAAAAATACAATAATAGTGGAACATTTTCTTCATATCATGGCATGTTATGTCAAAGACAAGAAAATAAAGAACATCAGCAGACTAGGTGCATGATAAGTTGACAAAGTATGAGTACATAAAAGTCAAAAAGCCGGTAAAACTCAATGACAAGACATAAAACTGTTTCACATAATCTTTGTATTTGCGGTGGATGAGCAGAGAGGACTTCTACTGTTGGACATTCAAAGGCGGACACTACCAAGTTCATATTACTTTGGCACCCTTGTCCTTTGCATCACACCAAACGTCACACAGATAATGCATTGCATCCCTACTTTGTCATGAATGAACACTCCCTGGCTCCTTCCAAACAATCTGAAGTATTCCCTGAGTTTTCAGATTGGCAATTCCTGAGACAAGCCTGAGAGTGGAGGTTATACTATTTTTTTTTCTTTTTTTGCCACCAGCAATCAACTGTATGAGGTTTATCAAAGTCTAAAAAAATGTATAAAAATATGTAACACAAAAAAGATTAAACTGAATAGAAAAGAAATTAATGCATCTTACACATGATTAGTGCAGAGTAACATTGCATTGGTTTTGGCATAGATAGAGAGGTATCACAATGGGTCCCCCTTCTGGCAGGTTCATTGTGCATAAAAATAGAGAAAAAAAATCATACAAGGCAAAGGAAATAAAACAAAGTGACAGTTCACATAATACAGCCAGCATAATACTACGTAGCCGCTCAGTATGTACATTGTAACTCTTGTAATGTAATAATTATTACACTGAATTCATACTGCAGTTGTTAAAGACAGTGAAAATGTTTTACAGTGAAAACGATGTAGCAAAACAATAGTTACCAAGTACATATATTGATATTTACATAGTAATATGAGTACCTTGATGTTAAAAATGTGTTGCCCAAATAAATTCTCAAGTCAAATGTAGCTTTGAATGACATTCGGCAGTCTTCTGATGTCTAGTAGAACATTCATCGCAAAGAGGGCTTAAAAAGGAGCGAAAGGAGAAGCTGCAGCACACTTGGATGAAAATAAATAAGTAGTATGATTTTTAAAAGGCTTTAAAATAATTTTACATATATATTAATTGGGTGTAAAAGTCTCGTCAGCTTCTCCTGTAAAACGGGAGTAAAATGCTGAATAGCTAGCTAGTTCTACATGCTCCTCCATGCAGGGTTGGTGTTCCTGAACTATCACCCTACAAAGGGCTGTAGGAGGTAATGTCCTAAATAGCTACCTAGTAATGGACCGCACTGGATGAAAACAAAAACACCAGCCTTCCCACTAGCAATATCATGTCTGATTCTGCCTTAGTTTATTCAAGTATCAAAAGGAGAGCTAGCTGAACCACTCAGTAACTCAGCCCATGTCAAGTATCTTAGTAGAGGTGGTGTTGTACATGTATTGGATAGAGTATCACATTGGTTGGAATTCCATCAAATCCAAATGGAAGTACTTACAAAGTAGCAGTATTTTTCACAGCAGCATGAGACACATGAGAACATACTGCCACTGGGAAAATAATTTAGATAATGCTTCCAGTTCCCAGAAGTTTTGTAAGTATATTGGTACTAACGACACTCCTACGTAAATACTGTAGTGCAAAAAGGATTTGATTTAATCCCAATTCACATCACAATCTCCAAAACTGTACAGAGAATATTTGGTTTACTATCAGTGGACAGGATAACAGTTTAGTAGCAGACCAAACACGCACCAATGAGGTAGACTGGCAACCAGCAAAATGCTGAACCAAAATCAATGAAATGACACAAATAACTCCAACCAGAAGCTGGCAAAGACTTCGGGTCTGACATTCATTTGGCCCCAGGAAATCTGGATGGTCACTTACAATATCGGCAAATGCCAATACATTGCCTATAGCTATTCCCTAAACCCCATCCCATGTGTTTTCACATACCCGCCCACTCCCCATGCGATATGTAAACTAACATTCATTACAGAGGTACTGTCACATCTCTGCCTTGTCGGATAGTGAGGTGTAACAATCAGGAAAGAGACAAAATGGTAAGGCAACAAAAGTGTAACTATATACTTAACACAGTGATTCAAGTGATCTAATGCAGTGTTATGCAAAAGCAGAGTAGGTATAATGCCCACAATAGAGGCACAGTATCACGTAAAGGAAAACACAGCCAAAATAAACTGTTATGTGGCATAATTCATAACAATCTTAAACCCCATAATCAACAGCAGTGATTAATACATTTAGAAGGCTTCCTGAGTGCAATAGTACAGCAGTATTCCTGAGTGTTACACCAAATGAAAACAACAACTTCAGCAACATTCTTCATGAGCAATATTTTTTCAACCTGAGGTACTTCCAAAAGCAGCTTCATCAGGTAAAATGGATCCTGTGTCCCATCTCGCCAGTAAAGCAGTTTGATTGGCCTCTGTGCTTCCCCGGTTTCCTTGCTGCACATTTCCTTGTTCAATCAGAGGTCTCAGGAGGCGGTGCCGAGTGGCTGTGCTCCTCCTCATCCCCTTTCAAGGAGGATGGTTTTCCCTGAGAACCTGGTGAGGACTGCTGTGCTTTGATTGGGCAGTTGGCGACCATGTGGTCAATGCTCTGGCAGAAATGGCACTTCTTGGGCTGGGGTGGTAGTTTGCACTCTTTGGCATGGTGGTCCAGGCCTCCACAGTTGTAGCACCTACAAGACGAGAGAAAGAGCATTTAGTCATCATCATCATGATAGATGTAATATTTGCCTTATTGGCACCTGTTGGCCACAAGATGGCAATATTTCATTCGGACTGGTTTGAAACTAGCTATAAATCTTGCAAGGGCATTCCAGGTCACCCTGCTCTGCTCTCTCAAGAGTGAACCAGATTGATACATTATAACACACCACTTCATTTCTTTGATGTTTCACATCACTCTAGAAGTTGTGAGACCTGCTTACTGGCAAGCTGTCAGGAAAGCAGGGGTTTCTGGAGGGGTTATGTGCTGCTGAATGAAAAGAATTCCCTTTATATTTTTATTACTATGGCAGTGTTCCTACTTTGCAACGGACCTGGCATGGTTATCATGTTCCATATCATCTCCAGGTATTATAAATAGATTGCCCTGTTTGTCAGTTCGGCTATGCTCATATTAGGCATCCCATTTCACTCTGCTGTACCGAAGTGAGAGATCCATTTCATCGGCATTGAAATGAAATAGTGAACACAGTGAGGGGTCAGTGGTAGCCATCAGGGGTGCCATCAAACACCTCTGTTCAAACATGAGCTGTAGAATGGCCACGCGTGCAGAGGCGGAAGACAGATGGGTAGTGGGCGTGGGGCGGTCAGTTAGTGCCACTGTGTACCCCCTTCCACCATTGTAGCAGCAGATGAGGTTTGGACAGGACGGCTGCCAAGGGGTCAGTGTGTCTTTGTACCAGTGGCCACTGGGGTGGCGTCAAGGTCTACACCGTCACAGAAGCTCCCTACATCGGCATCGATCAGGGAGAGAGTGCAGGGAAGGGGAAGTGCTCCTTTGTCTAAAAAAGCTGCAGTAATGACCTCTGAACCCTGACCCCCACACCCCTTCCTCGGTTCTCTAACCCCCAATCCAATCCCAGCCCCCAACCCTTGCATTTACTCATACACCGTTGCCATGACAACAGTGACCTTTCACCCCCCCTGCCTGGGCTCTTGCATCTGTTATCAATTAAATGGACAGGAGATTTTTCCCTCCCTGAGTCATATATAAACTCACTAAGGCAGTCTATGAAATGCAGACTGAGAAACAGTGGTTTGCATTGGTGGGAGTACTGTGGTAAGTGGTAAAGACAAATAAAGTTTATTATTATTATTATTATTAAACCACTGTCAAAAATTATTAGACCATTGTCAAAAGCAAACAAATAAACAAAAAAACGCAGCATCAGCCCTGCTTGCTATTTCACAAAATAGGATAAAACAGCATATCGATTACTGCTGTCCAAAATCATCATTGATCATAACTTTACCAATGTAAAAAATAAATCAAAATATGTGATATAAATCATAAACAAAAATGGCTCACACTATTAAACACCACCCACCATGGCATAATGAAATCTGCTAGAGGGGAATGATATCTGCTGCAAGCATCAGTGTGCTCTGGGGAGAGTTATTGAGCCACAGCGGGCCTCCCAGGACTCTTTGAGGCGGTAATGATCTCCGTTCTCACACCGACTACTCTCTGGCTCTAATCACAGCTGACAGGGGGGGTGAAGTTGATATACCTCTAACCCAAAGAACGGCTGAAAATGATGGGCCCCTTAACTCTTGCTTTCTTCCACTGGAAGGCACATTGTTGCCGTTGGATGAAAAAAAACTTGGATCTCCAATACAGCCATGATGTATTTTCAGATTGACCAACATGTGATTTTGAGATTTTATAATGGATTTTGATTTGCTTTCATTGGCCCTGGAGTCATGAAACTTGCAGGCACATGTAGTAGGCTACTTCTGAAACAAACATAAGTGGATGTTCCTGAAGAAAGAAAACAAAAACAATGAGGAAGTCCAGTACAGTATTGGAAAAACCAACACACTCTGCAGAACTTGGCTCTACTTTTTAACGATGATGATTAATGCTTATGTTATTTGAATCTAGATCTTTCTAGTTGGGTTTTGGAGCTACAAATCATATTGGTGGAAGTGGTTTTGGAAAACAGAGAGTGGGTCAGTGGGTGTGAATCCACTCGGGGCCTACAGATTTAAACAGTTATTGATCCAGGTCACACATCAAGCCTGCTGGTGTGACCCTAGCTAGGACCAGGGGTGGGGGTTGGGGTCGAGGGAGAGGAAGGAAAATAGGCAGAAACTAAAACACCATTATGCATCTGATCCAAATTGCACGCTACAATGAGTGTTCATAGATTAAAAACATTTAGCTTTCCACCATTCAAGGGTCCCTAACATGTTGGCTTATATGAGATTTGTATAAAACTGAATGTCGTTGTGCTTTCCAGTTCCTATCCTATGTTTTGTATGTAAAAAAAATTGTAAAAACACAGTAATGACCAGTAGCCCAGCAGCCATTTGATTGTTCAGTTTGGGAGTTTGCAGGCTTGATTCTCTGCAAAATACCTTCTGGTATTGATAGGTTATGCACCCAAAGCAGCAGGGAGGCAACATAACGAAGCACGCCATTAGAAAGCAGCTCACAGAGGCTATAGAATAATGCACAATCCTCATTTTCACAATTCACTTGACAAATATATATCACAATGGCTACCTCCAAATAATTGATCTAGTTCATTTGCCATTGGAAACAGAGATTACTTTCTTTCTAAATTTCTTGCTTTCCCAGGTTGGACCTTATGGAGAGGACATCCTCACTTACCTATCTCCTTTGGAACGCCGTTTCTGAACATTCTTGCCTTTGGGTCTCCTCTCGCTGCCCACACAATGGATGCCCCCTGGTCCTGTAACTCTTTGGGACTCCAGGCCCTTTGACGACTTCTTGAAGGTGAACTCGACCGCTTCACCTTCCTTCAGGCTGCGGAAGCCTTCCATGTGGAGCTTGCTCTGGATGGGACAGGGGGAGAGGATTCAGTATCAAAATGTTGTTTTCATTTTAGACACACATCAGCAAGATACCAATCTGTGTTTTAACCCTTTTACGCATCTCACAAAATTGCTGCATCTTAGAGTGTGACATAAATAATGATGGCAATGTGACAAAAAAAAAGTACAACATATTATAGCGTCAGTGACCAAATCAATTCAACAATGAGCCTGTGGAGACTTTGACCTTTGAGAACAACCCCCACCCAATCTTCACTGTGTGATAGCATCAGAGCCTGATAGGACTTATCAGGCATCTGGTATTTTAAGATCATCATTATGTCTCACCTGATAAATAAACAAGTGCTACAATGCTTGCTGTTCTCACTCTGCCCAACAGTTTGCCCCCACTACCCTGCATAAAGGTGCTGTTGCCTAATAGCTGCGTGTCTTTTTTCTGTGTTTGAGTGGTAAACCTGATGAGGATAACCTTCAACCCATCCCCCCTCCGGAGGAACAGCATTCCGCACTGCTGCCCCCACCCCCAGCCCTCTTCCCACCCACATCACAAAGCTCCACTAACACACTGACCACCACCACTAAACTGCAGGATGCAGGGGGTAGTGCTAGGGCTGGGGGTGGGGTGAGAAGGGAAGGGGGCTTGCAGCGCTGGGGGGTTGGGGGTCACGGGGACATTCCTTGGATAGTTGTTTGGCAGAGAGCCATGCAAGATAAAAGTTGGGGGCCAGCACTCCTGGTCTAAATGATTGATATCTCCCTTTGATATCAGTGCCTGAATAGGTGACATCTTTGTGATTTCATTTCACAGCTTGTTAGGTGAATGGCAACAAGGCAGACATTGACCAGGTTCCTCATTCACAATCAGTCAAACCATTTATAGTGGCCTTTAATCAGTGAGGTCGAACAATGGACCTGTAAAAATTGTGTTTGAATATGCCAAGTGTATAAAGTAATCTAGCCTCCCGACCATGTCATATCCAATTCCACTACATTCACCTGATGTGACCTTGGAAAGATTAGTAGCCTATCCTGAAGAGGAACCATCTGAGCGAGGAAAGGAAACAGTGTGGAGATATGATGTGCATTAGGACAAAAAAGCTAGAGACAGACAAACCCCCTTGGTTGGATGGTGACATTCAACTGTCACAAATATGGCAAACAGTTGTAATTGATATGAAAATCCTTGATGAAACATGTTTGTTTCTATAATCATGAATCCTAATTTTCTTTTCATGCCTATGAGTGAATTCACATCTGTCTATCCAGTGCAGTCAATGGTCTCCAGTCAGCATTTCTCAAAACCACCAGTGGTCAAAGCAAGCTCACTAAAGCGGATCTCAGAGCACAGGATCTCCTTTTGATGAAAGTCAATCGTCATATTTACAACAATGGAAAAACTTAAACTGTGACAGATGAATCCTTTATTTAAGACAAGTTATATTTTAGAAGATAGAGGAAGTGAAATATTACTCAACTAGTCCCTCAACTACTCAACTAAGTCATTTTCAGATTTTTGGCCAATAAAGACCACTGGTATAGTCTCCAGAATCCACATTGCAACCATTCAAAACCTTGCTGCTGCTAACTAGCACACAGGCAGTTCATGTGGCAAGAAAATGACAGCACCATCATCTGTAATCTGATGCTTATTAACAGATCAATGCAGGTGGGAGAGGGAGGGAATCATAGTTGGTTGTCCATAATATTTGGGTGGCAGCATGGAGGTCCTCAGAGCCCCGGTCCCATTGTGCTTCCACCCTGGTGACCGTTAACCCACTTCCTCTCACGTGTGGCTTTCCCCACCCCCATAAAGGACTATCCCCAGCCACTTGCCCACATCACAAAGTGAGATATTTACAGATAGGTACAGGATCAAGGTATGCTCTTTAAGCTGAAGACCCTGATGGTGAGGTGTAGGTACAATACTGGGGTCTACTGTAATCTCTGCCCACAACAGGTCTGGAAGTCGAGTGAGGCAGAGAAAGACATCAGAGCTGTCAAGGACAATGGGAGGATTGCTGCTGAGACAAAGAGGGGCTCGGTCACGGCCGAAGGGAGTGCTTCATTGGGATGCATGGCCCTATTGTCCACGTTCAAAGGCCAGTGGACCCTGGGAGTTAATGTTCCCTGACACGCGGCCACTAATTTTAGGGCCAGGGCCTTGCCGTTGCCATAGCCATAACCCCCATACATCCATCACTGGCACGCGTGCTTCTATCTTTTCTGGTGACAAAAAGGGAGGAAATCATTGGATACGGTCCTCTTGCGGATATGATGAGAGCTGTCACAGTATGAGGACGTGGCTTAAGTAAAATGGTTAGCAGTGGACAGTGTTCACAAGGTGAGGTTTGGAATCTAGATCAGAGTCACAGGGGCTCTGCTTTCTCAGCTCAAGTTTCCTATGAAGTTTGTGGTGCAATAATCAATTTGCTTTAATGACAAAAGGAAATTATTTACTTCATGGTCATTCCAATCAGCATATCAGTTTATGACATGATTCATAAGTCATTGTGCCAATACAGACAACCACACAATTTTGAAACTAATGGAGCATCACGTCTAAGTTTCTATTACCGGTTCAAGTCAACTTGTTTGCAATATGAGTCATCATAAACTGACTTCCTGTGTCTCGTCAAACATATTCAAATCACAACTGTTCAACAGAAAAATTTCACATATGCATCTTCAAAAAACCCAGCCTTAACAGAAAGCAGATTAAAGGGAAAGTTAAAGTGAAGTCTGAATTCTTTACAGGTTCTTAACTGGATCACGTGAAGTGAGGCGAATTAGACTTTTAACAGAAAATAAGATATATTACATAAAATGGGGAGAGACCTACACTTGTGGATGTACTTAGATCAGAGACATTCATATAAAAAACTGCATCTCTGAAAAGGAAACACACTTTGGGGGACAAATGCCTCCACAGCTGGGGGTGTTGATGGGTGGTGGCACGGTGGTGAGGGGAAGGAAAAAGCAAGATCAACCCCAAATCACCCTCCCTCCTTACAACTATTAACACACACACACACACACCTACACACACACACACACACACACACAGCTAAGCTGAGCAGACAGCAAAGAGCCTTTAATCACTTTATGACAGGAACCTGAGGTGAATGAGCAGCTAGTGGGGACTCCACTAATTCAGATGTTAAGCCTTTATCTTATCAGACAGCAATGGAAGGGCTCACTCACATGAGAACTAGGAGGGAAAAGCACCCCCTCCCTAGCATATTACCAAAGGCTTTGGCCAAACCTGGATGAACTGAGTACTTTTTCTATCAATGCTTCAGGTCAGCACGAGAAAAAGAAATGCAAAAAATGCAAGAAATATTTGGCACACTGGATCAAGTAGAACAGTAGGCCTACCAGAGTATCTGGAGATGTTTACCACTAACAAAGTGTCCACAACTCTCCACAGAGAGCTTGTTTGAGAAAACAGCGATGTAACTGGTGTGTTGTATTCATCACACTGCAGCATTCAGACAACTTAATGAACAAAGCAAGCTATGAAAAAAATCTGTATGAGATTCAGAAAGAAAGAACGTAAAATAAGGTGATAAATAATTCTAGCCCAAAAGCTTCCATCATATCCAGTTATGTAGCAGTAAATAAAAACTATGAACCTTTGCATTGATCATCAAAATGCAAACAAACACCAATATAAACAAAAATCATCAGTTTCAGAATATGATTAATTGATGCACCCGACCTTCTTCATCTAACCTACATCAGTTTGATACTATGATGTACATGTGTGATGAACCTCATAAAGATTTTACCTAGCATAAAATGGTGGATAAACTCTCTTATGAAAGACAGGGTTAAGGTGGTTTTACCCTCCACTACATCCCTGGTCATATCAATGACCCACTAGATAACCACGAGGGAAGCCGTTCAGGTCTCCTCAGCCTGCAACACGTGTTCTACTGAGGAGCAACACCAATTACACTGCAAAAAACATCCACCATAACTAGGCATATCATCTCATATTGAGTCTTAACAGCTTGCTTTTCTTCAAACGGGCGAAAAAGCCTACTAATGGGGTGAGATTCACTTGTTCTCAATACAAATCGTTTCATGAATTTTCTTGATTCGCGTGTCTTTTTCTTGATGCTGGTGCAATGATCTGCCATGTTTCAAGATATTGATTCTTGACTCTAAATTTCACTGGAAACAAGTGAAATTAACTCATCCGATCATTTGTTTTAAGAAAAAAAGATTTAAATACTAAATGACTCGCTATGAGGGGCATTTTTTTGCAGTGTACTGCTGCATGTTTATCCTAGTATCGTAGCTATACCAACTCCTTTAATGCCACAACTTATACATACAAATAGAAAGTCATCCTACCTGATGGACAAATACATCAACTGGTTCGTCCAGTGGGATTCCCTCCCGGCTGGTCATGGACAGAAACCCGAAGCCCATGCGGACGTTGAACCACTTACACACGCCTACCCCGTGGAAAGGCTGTGAATCCTCCTCGGTACTCGGTCCTTCATCTTCTTCGGTCTTACACACTCCTGCAATTTCAAACATACTTAATGAAAAATGCTGCAAAAGTCCACGTTTAGGCAAAGGCGCGCACGGTGCTCGACAAACACCAACCCCAAAGACACAAAATCTCAATAACTGTTTTTTTCAGTTTCTATGAAAAAAGGATTTCGAAAACCCTTTTTTCTTTCTTTTTTTTCCTTCGTTTTGATTGTGCTATCAACTTCGATAAAATAAAATGCCTAGGCCAACAAGTTAATATATATGTATTTAAATAAAAATGCTCTCCTGAACGGAAACAAATGGACAACATGTGCATTAAAGGCCTACAAACTTAATAAATGTGCCATGAATTTCCAGCCAGATGGAAACTATGGCTATATAAATATAGTTTTGGAGGCTATAAGACATCAAAAATTCTAAAGAGTATGTAATTTATTGCTGGACACATTGATTGAATGGTCCATGTGTACACAACTTAAATTAAATTAATATATTACATCACAATCAGACAGGCAGTTTTCCAGAAAACCCCTTAACTTTTTAACCCGAAAGGAAACTCAAATTAGTTTTGTTACTTAACCTGGAAATTCCTGGTTAGAAACAGAGCCCATGTCTTCAGTTCTGCCTTGAGTCAAAATAAGCACCCAAACTACAGTATCCTTTTTAGCCCTCGAACTGGGTAATCCTCACAGATTGCCACTTTCATGCAAAATGCTGTGAAAAGCAGAAGCTGCGCTGAGAGAGGGAAAGCGGGAGAGGGAGGTAAACAAAAGGGGGCTGGCAACCTATTCCCCCTAAACAATGAGGAGTGGGGGGTCACAGAATTTGTAGAAGAATTCCTCCCAAAAAAACTCAAAGACAATGCATGGAAACCCAGCCCCCTTCAGAGACCACCTCAACCATTCCCAGAGACACCCCCCCC
>OOFE01020665.1:46521-80346 GCA_900323365.1 Monocentris japonica | reverse complement strand
GTCTACAACTCTGTTGAAGCCTGGCCCTTCAACCCTAGAACCAGCACAGCGGCAGCCAGAAGAACCCCAAAGCAGCAGCTCTGTGCCTGCAGAGACTGTCAAAACCGCCGGCATTGAACCGAAACAGGCTAGTGCTGGCTCCGACTGTGGAGGGTTGTTGTCGGGACATAGAGACGGGTAAAGTTGCACAGCTAATTATAGACAAAAAGAAGACCACTTGATCGTTTGGCCAAAGAGAAAGGTACTTCAATGCAGAATGGTACAAAAATAGAGAGCGGTTCTTTGCAAAACCAGGAAGCGAGCCTTCTGTGAAATATGCAGATTTGCTGCTGTCAAACAGCTTGTAACTTTCTCCAAATGTGGAGATGACGGCTTTGTAAAGTCCGGGATTAATAACTGGAAAAAGTGCCCAAGCCTCCTACGATATATTATACCGCCACCCTGTGGTGCAAGCAAGCTATATTTTCTCCGCAGAAGTTTAGTTAGAGTCTCCGGTCTATCTACTGCTACACATACACACATTCACACACACACACTAACACACACACACACACTTGTGTGTGTGGCCCCCGCACTTCTGAAATGAATCCGGTGCCCGTGGTCTATTGGTGTGTGTATGTGTGCAGGTGTGTGTCTCTCTGGGTTCAGCATTACTCAGTAGGCACAGATCAAGAAAGCTAGTTAATGGGAAAGACGTGGTTGCATTGTTTATTTACCACTTTGCTCCAACGTTTCTCTGATGCTACTATGCGCTAATTTCTCTCTATCTAGCCATCCTTTGATCCCTCACTCTTTCCAGAATGACCTCTTGATGTTAAGAGCCCCTCAATCGCTTGGAGCTGACACAGACTGACAAGCCTGTCATTGCAAAACACCTATCTCCAAATTATAGTCATCCGCTGGCCTCAGCCCCCACCAACACCCTCACACACAAATCTACCATTCTTTGCAGCTTACTTGCTTACAATCGCATACGCTTAGACCACTCAGGACAGGCTAAGAGCTCAATTATAGCACTCACATCGAGTATACCCCACTTGTCAAAGGTGAACGGTATATGTAAAGCAGTAAACACTGCAATTTTCGGGCAGAATTTTATTTTATTTGAGTGACAGATGGGAGAAAAACACTGAGGAGGAGAATAAAGGATGCTTTTCCATTTGTTTTCAGTTGCAGTTGTTGGTGTGCCATTAATGAGGCAGGCAGCCAGTGAACGTTTTGCCACAACAAGGCACTCATCACAGAGATTACAACTTCCAGGCAGAGCAGAAAAGACACATGGGTCCTATTACTCTGTTACCCTTCACACTGCTGCAGACCACCACAAAAACATGATGGCATGACACACTATGGATATTCTCAGTGGAAGGAGAATGACTTGATATAAGTATTTTAACTGTTGCACTATATTTGGTGTTGCTGTTGGAGTGGAGTAACAGAAAAATATTAAATGTGACAGTTGTGGTTCCTGTGTTATTGTGGTACCACTTTTCCTTCATTTTAAAAAATTCATAGGTTAATTACAAAGAAATTAGTCGGGAGTGCACATAAAAAGAGCTGTTATCTGTAGCTCTGCTGCTTTTCCACAGCAAGTGACTAAAATATCAAAATGCACCAGGAATGTGGACGAATGGTCTGCATTATGAGATTGATGTCCAAAGACTTGTTCAGTGTCGCTTTTCTGACATTAAATTATTTCTATGCTTTTTGAAGTAGCATGCCTTTATTTAATCCCATATTGACTATTGCAAGACTGGGTTGTTTAAGCTCTTTCTGGAGGAGAGATCATATAACTCACAGTCTGAGTTTTATTTCAAGAACATTCCCACTTTAATACATGCTTATTCTTCAAGGAAATGAATTGTCTCGAGACAGGCGACATTTATTGTGTCTTGTGTGAATTAAAAGTAACACTGGTATAAAATGCAACAAAACTAACAACGCTCGTAGCTAGATAGACAAAAAAAATTCTTGGTAATTTGCCTGATTCACACAGTGGGCATTTTTATGTCTTGATTACACTTGAGGTAGGACTCACTACACAGAAGACAGTGAATCAGATGCAAACAATATTAAATCTACACTAAAATGGTTCTTCAACATTGTCTGGAGATGAGCAGAGCTATGGGCTAAATTACCTAAAATAGTCCAACTCAAAGGCTTTAGCCAGATTAAAGGCTGCATCCATGATGTTGAAGAAAAGATGCGCTCACACTGGTGGTTCACCTTTCCATGAAGTTAGCTAAAATTATAACTACTACTGACACAACTATATTGTGATGTTAATGTTATATTTAACTCCAAACAAATTCAGCTAGCTGCCTTATGCAACGTGTTTCTGACCCTGAGTATGATGTAAATCAATCATGGCCACCATGTGAATAAGGCAAATTAGAGGTGCTGTGCTCTAACAATATTTTGACTGATGTGTATTTTATTAGCTGATTGCTTCAAGTAGTGCAAATTCAGGACAAATTTTAGATCTGCTCCAGCCCTATTATTGAAGTGTTAATTGCTATGTTTTACAAGCCTGTCTTGTTGTTAGGCACCACTCTTCACAACTTGCTCTTTTAGCTAACCTAAATCTAAGATACTGTAATCCTCAACGAACATAAGCTCCTAAAGCTACTATTGAACAACTAAATCTGATTTTTCTACCTGACCTATTTGTTGACTTGCCTAATAGGTTTTCTCCTTAATTTCATCAGTGTAACCTCTATATTAGGTAGGAACTATTCTACTAGCAACAAGTAAAGGGCAAGTTACCATCAATGTGTAGGACTGGGCATATTTGTGATGTGACAATACAGTCTGTGTGTACAGTTGTTCCCTACTGTGTGCACTATAATGAACATCATCTGCAGTGAGATGAACTAGATTCTATCATGTCTTCCTGACTGGATTTGTGACAAATAGCCTAAAAACAGAATTGTTGAAATGATTCCTCTAAATTTCACTTCTCCAAAGATGGGTGTCCTAAAAAGAAAGGCCAAAAGGTATTTTATTACAATGGTAATGCTGGCCTTAGAAAACCCAAACATAACAGAGTGACAAAGTATTATTTCAATAATATTCCATAATTCTGCTCCAATACAGTGATACCTTGACTAAGTGATACCTCACTCTTGGCTGGAGTTTTTTGTTTGTTTTTCTGAAGCACACAGCTGGAAAATAGGCTGTATAATAGGGTGCTTGGTTGGGCCTGCAAATAATATAGACCACTGACACTGGAGTGGGCTCTATTCCAATTTCCTGCATAACTAACTAATCTAAGCCCTGACCTTAACCTCACAGTTTCAGAGCAAACTACCTTCATCCTTAACTCAGCAATAAACTGGCTGCCTTGCAACACATCCTCATGCAACCTAAGCAAATCTTTAAGATGCATTTGGATGAGATTTCTAAACTCTGTAACTGTGCCTTATTACATTTTAGTGAATTCCCTTTCCATGAACTAACCCCAACCCTAGGCTACAACTTAAATAATGCTAGTTAAACTACAACAAGACATAAAAGCATTCTCCTCAAGGAAATTTTGCTGGACATAAACATGTCTAGTAAACAGTGCAGGTCTTAGATGACTTTAGACTCAGTAGGATGTAAGTGCTGCTTTAAACACTACAGATCGTGATATTTTAATAAGCTATCTGGAAAACTAGGTTGGTCTCTTTGGGACAGTATTAAACTGATTCAGGACCTATATCACAGGTAGACAATTCAATATCAACCTAGGAGACCAGGTGTCTAAAGGATTTGATGGCAACTATGGAATTACTCAAGGAAGCTGCCTTGGCCCAGTTTTATTCTCTTCATATATACTGCTTTGGGATATATTATCCATTAGCCAGTTATCTTAGTTAGTTAGTCTGCAGTCACAGATCTGGACAATATTTTAGACTTCACTTACCTTGATTAACCATACCTTGATTAACTTACCAACATCGCCTTCTTTCAACTGAGAAACAAAACCAATGTTATGCAGTTCCAGTTTTAACAAGAGGTATCAAAACATATGAATGCCTTAGTTTCAAGTAGAAAAGATTACTGGCATCACTACTGGCATATTTACCCAGCACTGGCTGCTTTTCTGTTTTGAGACTTGACTTTGAAGTCCTTTTCCTTATGTATAAGGCACTAAATGTGTTAGCAGCTTCATGCATTACTGATTGTCCCATCTTGCACACTTCACCTAGGAACTTTTAGCTCTAGCCTATTGTCTCTCTCTCTCTCTCTCTCTCTCTCCTAATTATAATTCTTCTTTTTCTTCTTCTTCTTCTTATTATACAATTTGAAGCTAAATAAATACAGCAAAATCCTCAAAGGAAAGCAGAATTCAGAAGCGTATTAAGATAGTGAGAAATGTACAGATCTTGCGAGTTGGAGGGTGGCATTAGGGAGAGAAATAGGCCTGGGAGAAGCAGCTGCAATGAAATTCTTTCTAGGCTGCAGGCGAGTATGAATCCATTTTTCATTTTTGCCTTGAGGGTAATCGATGATGGGGGTGACGAGACAACAGCACCTTCTGAATAAGCAAGGGTACTCAGAAAGGTTCAAAGGGGCCTGCTGGCTCATTCAAATGCAGTCTGCTAAATCTTGAGCTTTCCATATTCCCCCCATGTTCCTATGCTGCACCGCTGGGAGATCTACCCAGCACTCTAAACATGTCTTCTTTTATGGGCTGTACTTTATAATGGTTCCTCGGGTCAAGCAGAGAGACCTACGTGCCATTAATTCACATAAACACTGCACACACTATATACAAACATTCCCATGTGTAAAAGTCAAGTTTCCTAAATGTGTCATTATATTATGACGGTGCATAAATGAACATTAGTCCTGGTATGAGTTTGATAAAAAATAGAAAGATAAGATGACATACAATCAAACAAGTGCCTTACAATGTGCCTTACAATATGTAGTGTGCGTGCAAGCTGGGCCTCAACAGCCGACAGATGATTAATAATGTGCACAGTGCTGTTCCTAAAGCATCTTGTACGCGTTATAATAGACCAGCAGCTTAATCCAGAATGCTGATAAGTGAATAATTCAGCTTCAGTATGGCACTTCTATGACCTGCAAAGCACACACGAGTCTCTTCGTCAAGCACCACTTGCTCCAACAATCTGCGATCATCAGCGGTGGTATTGCAAAAAGGAGATTCTCAGATTCTTGAAGATGCTCAGAGGTGCAGCAGTGATAGTTCATTGACACACTGCTGCTCAGTCCAAATCTCCTTACCCTCCTCAGGATACAGAGTACTTGCTTTGCTGTTTTGACTGGTGTGTTTATGTAAGCAGACCACATTAGATCATTAGATGTGCACTCATAAGAATATGAAACAGCTTATTACCTCAATATTTTCCCCATGAATGCTGATTGGGCAATGAACTTTCTTGTTGAATGATAGTTTTATTAAAGTTTATAATCAAAGTAGTTATCACAGCAAAGAAAACTTTTGCATGTTGATTCATCATCATAACACATCTTACCAGTGGTGTCATCATCACATTTCACTGTTTCAATAAGCCATGAATGACAGCATAGTCATGTATCAAGAGGGGGTAGAGTAGCTCTGCAGGCTCCTGGGCTCAGGACAAACAGAGAGGGCACTTGAGGGGTTTGAACTTTTTCAAAATCCAGTATCCACTTGTAAGTGGGTCTGTTCGGGCCAAGGTCACAGTTTCAGCAACGGCATTTATGAAACAATCATGCTGAAAGTGATACTGTCACCCACGAAAAGCCTCCTTTTATAGTTGTTGCATGTTTTGTTTGTACTGGCTGAGTTCTGGTTTGCTCTATACCAGTGGTGCTCAAATCTGGGCCTCGGGGTCCAGAGTACTGCTGGTTTTCTATTCTGCCAGGTAGTTTCTATTCTAGCTGTCTAATCAGGGATTGAGTAAGACCTGGGATGCCAGGTGAATGCAATTAACTTAAACCAGCAGCACTCTGGACCCCGAGGCCCAGATTTGAGGAACTCTGCTCTATACAGAGACTTTAAGGGAACGTGGTGTCATGATGGATTTAATGTTTAAAAAAACTTTTTCCATTATGATGGAGGTCAGAACTGCACAGTCATTGAGGCTTGTCACTGGGGATGTTTTGGGTATAGGGATAACAGGAGACATTATGAAGCCTAGAGACTGGGACCCCAGAGAAAGTTAAATGTGTCCATAACAAGATCAGTTGTTCTCCACACAATCTGACTGCCCCAGCTGGAATCCTTTGTGGTTTAGCCACCTTCCTCGGGTTCACCCTCATATGTGCTCTTATCACGTCTGTATATAAAACTACTTTGGCTCCCCATGGAATTGTAGGCCACTTTAAGTGGCACATGTGAGTCACACATTAACAAACAAACACACAACCCCCAACCCCCTGCTCGCATACAGCCTGAGCCACTTACCAAGCCAGTGTTCACCAGTGATCTTGCCAAATCCCTCGCGGTAGGAGTCCCATGCTCGGAAGAAGTTGACTGAGCCATCCTCCCTGCGCTGGATCACCTACACAGCCAAGACAGCAAGGCCAGAGGTCATGGGTCAGGTGAGATTCACCAGTGTTCCATCTTCTTCCCTGATGAGTCATGCTAAGTCACTCTCTTGGGTGCTCAGCTCGTCTAGAACTAAACTAAACGAACTCATAACTGCTTACTTCCTCGCAAATGAATAATGCAGATGCTCTTCCCACTAAAAAGGCAATTTGTCGGAAGCTAATAAAAGGAATCCATTAAATCTTGACTGACTTTGAATAAAAATCGGCATGGAATCTGCATACCTAATTGAAAGCCCAGAAAGGAGACGACATTCATAATACAATAATCCTAAATACACGGATAGGGAGATGAAATTTTCCTTCTTTTTCTGTACCGTGAATCATGAAATTCTATCAAGCTAAGCGATGTGTGGAGAAATGTGTGGAAGGTTTTTATGGCAACCCCTTCTATGTGGGAAACAAAATAAATATTTGTTTGTGGCAGATATTTGGCTCAGCAGTGTTACATTTTCGTGTGTGTGTGTGTGTGTGTGTGTCTATGTGATGAGCGTGGCATCTATATCACCCAATGAAATACTCTATCCATGAAAAGTGCTGACATTCCAAGTGTCAAGCTAAGGATGAAGTGAAATTGGAAATGTGCTCCTGCAGAGGAAATGCATGCAAATGGAAAATAGAGTCCAGTGGTTGCAATGAGAAGGTCGTGTTTGTGTTGAATTGACAAAGGCAATTCCCTGAGACAGTTTATGTTCAGCATGACTGATCCGCCAACATACCAAAAAAATCCACCAACAACCAGATTTGTTTTAAACATCCATTCAGACAAAAAACATGAAATCGTGCAGAGCAATGTCGTCATCTTCATCCCCATTGTCTTCATCACTTCATTTATCATCATCATCACTTTACCCCTTCTCTTTCTTCCCTGAGATGTCAGGTATTTTCCTCCTTATCTTCAAAGAAGTCAGATTCTTCTTCCTCCCCTCATCCAGAGTGCCCAAATGCCTCCACCCTACTTCCAAAGATGTCTTCCACTCTACTTCCAGAGAATCTAGTTCCAATCCAATTCCTCTCCCGACCTAAATGCAGTTGTCAGATTCCTCCAGAAATTTCAAGTCCCTCCCTCACACCACTTCAACAGTTTCCAGGTCCCTCCACCCAAGATCCAGAGTTGCTAGGTCTCTCCATACAATGTCCAGAGGGATTAAGGATCCCTTCCTCTTCCTATTCAGAGTTTCCAAACATTCCATGTCCCTTGCATGAGTCCCATCTCAGCCCAGCCACCACACCCTATTCAGAGAAGACAGCAGCTCTATTTACACCTCGCCTCACTCCATTTCCCTTGTGTCACTGCATATCCCCTCAGTGCATCCTAGACATGAAATCAACAGTACTTTATCAAACCCAGTATTTCCGAACTAACCTGTCCTAACAGATGTTCCTATGACTTCTTTCAGTGAGGCTTATGCAGAAGTTGTAGCCAGCAGAGTGCTGCCTGAAGTTGTCAACTATCCATAACATCAAAGAAGTCATGGAACTGCATCAGCTGCTGCACAGGATCCTCATAATTCTTAGCCCTGGTGCACTAGACTGCCAGTCTACTGCCCCAATAATTTCAATGTGACCTCGAACTGCTAACCAGGCCTAAATAGAGCCAGCAGCATCAGTCAGCCCTGTCACTTCAACAGAACTCTTAGTGTTCAGTTGTAATGCTGATAATGGAGTTTGGTCAAGTTTGGTCTTCTTCAAGTTAGAACAATATGTTTTTTACCTGACATCACTTCATTTATTCTACTTGTCTTAACTTCCTTATGTTGACAGGCACATGGTGAATTCTGCTCTACATTTTACTCCCTACAAGTCATTCCATTTGATTTTTCTAACTCATTGGTTGTGGCAGTCTGTCTGTTATTCGCAGAATAATATTCCTTCATATTCATCTGGTGTGATTTTGAGGAATTTTCTCCTTTTGAGTATCTAATGATGTCTTATAAGAAACGATTCTAGAGTTTCTGTCCAATAAACAATTATGTGGTTTGATATATAAACACCATAATCATTTTGTCTCTGATTTGTCAGATTGCTTAAATTTGAAACAAGGCTTTTATTTTTGTTATAGATTTAAATATGTATGCATGTTATACATTGTATATGGATAATGTTGCACAATGTTCATGTACATGGCTGGAATGGGACTCTTTTGTAGCCTGGGAGTATCATGCTGCAGATCAGCCCACTGCCCAGGAAGAGGCAATGGAGGGTTAGGGACTACTGTGATTACTTCTAGCCTTTACAGCTATTTCCTTTACATTGTCTTAGTTTTTATTTTTCTGCACTTTGAATCTATCCAATAATAATAAAAAAAAGAATAATGGTGGTGGTGGTAGTAATAATATTAAACTGTCTGCAGTTTGCAAACTGCATTGCAGTTCTAATAACATTGGGCAGAGCCCTAGCTGTCCTGTCCTCAGGGATCCTCTGGCACTGCCTCATCAATAACGTTACTGGCAGGCTCTGCTCACTGACTATAAAAAACAACACCAACAAAGGAGATTCTTACAGAGCACAACAGAGTTCATTAATGGTTTTACAAAATCAATGCACTGCTGCCTATGACTGAAATGGCCATAATACAACCATTTTTCACTTAAGAATAGAATTGATTTATACATAGACCAGCAAATCCTTTAACAGCTCAGCACTCATAATGTGCCATGCGACCTTTGTTTTGATCCACTTTGATCCGCTACCCGTTTCCTCATTATCATCATCATCATCATCATCATCATTATCTTCTGGAGCTACTGACTGCCAGCTTGTTTGCAAACGAAACATGTCGGGCACATTTTGCAGCATCCTCTAAGTGAGTCTTTTTTTAAATCCATGCTTTCTCTGCCCCCAGTTTTCTTTTTCTATTCTCCATTTTGTTTACAATTGGACCGAAGGCTGTAGTTCTACAACTTGTCTACATGTCATTACTTGACCGAAAGCAGAGTCTGACACACAGATACCACTGGTCACTTCACATAGAAAGCCAACTTGATTGTTTCATCATTTCATTCTATCCCAATGTGTCTCACATCCCCACACACTCACCGATGTGTCCCAATTAGCCACTCTGTGTATGTTCAGGTATGTTATACTGTGTTTTGTATACAACTAATATATTGGAGTTTAAAAAAAAATCTAACTCAATCTTTTATCTCATGAAATGTTATATATTTAATCTTGTAATGCATTTTGATCTGATTTGACAGTCTAGAAAAATAGGATTTATTTGTAACAGATCATCTACCAAGTTTTGGTCCGACCCATGTAAATGTCTTGGTGAGAGTAACCCAGGTAACCTCATACTACAATTAGGAGAAACCTGGTTAAGATGCCTGGCTTGCTACCCATATTAAACAGGTTTCTGTGACATCTAAACATCTTTCTCCTGTCAATTCAGTTTTTTGCCATCTGTGCAAAACGCAGACTGGGTGGTTGGTACACAAGTCCAAATTCTGCATGCCCCTGCAGAATATATAGACCAGTGACAACATAATCCTCCCCACAGCTCCCAAATTAATATAAGACAAGTGCAACTCTCTTATCAAGTGGTAAAGGTGTTAGCAGGGCTTTGATGACGCTCATTCAGTCAGAATTGTCGGGTATTCTATGTTGGCATCATCAGTAAATTTCTAGGAGTGCATTTCCAGCAGCTATAGTCTGGCGTTCTTGATGTCTGCGATTCATTATAATGAAAAGTAAAATTGATTGTAACATGAGCTTATTTGTCAGGAAAATCACATTTGTCTGAGAAAATCACACTAATTAATAATGGGATCATCATTTCTTTCCCATGTATTGGAAGTAACCTGTTATTGCTCAGTCAAAGAGAAGGGGGATAGCTGGCGGGTGACAGGAATATCCTGTTAATTGGTTTATTCATGGAAAAACTGACACTCAGTCACAGGATATAAAAGCTGCATGTAAATAGCTCAACTGAATAAGACCTTGGCCGGTTGACTCCAAATGTAGCCACTGTGATTTCCATTCATATCTTCAGCTGTTTCATATCATATTAATATTATACTACTAGCCAGGTAGATACTTTGTAGATACTTTACCTGTACAGTGAGAAATGTACGTTTGATAAGCAATACATTTGCCATTGTTTATGTTCTACCATTTATTTCATAAAGCATAGTAAATAGTTTTTTGACACTTAATGTAACACATACATTGTTAATTAGTGGCCAAAGTGTCATTGTACATCTTTAACTTTTCATTCAAAACAGAGACATTTTAGTAACTGTAACAATATCTCTTTGTCCTGTGCAGTGGCATAACAAGGGGATCTACTGCAGCTAAGTATGAGTATCTGGAATTTAGACAGAAAAACTATATTTATGCCAGTAAATTCTCATTGAAATAATAACCTTCCATCTGTATAACTCACCCTCCTTATTTTCCCTTTCTTTCCCATCCTCTTACTCCTCATTTTCCCTACCCTCCATTTGGCTGAAATGGAGAAGACTGCAAATTGATAATGGTGTGTTCGAACATAATGTAGAGGTTTTCCCTTTCACCCACTGCTCTTTCTCTTTCTCTCTCCCCTGTCTCTCTCTGTGTATTAGTTGCCCGGGAGGCAGGAGAGATGCATAAAACGCCACCGCAACCAGACTCCTAGTAAATCACCTGCAAACAAGTCAAAATAAATAGTCTCTTATTTATTCACATTAAAGCAACTCCAACAGATGTGGCAGACTTCTGCTGTTTTTTGACTCTTTATGAAATGATCAATTGAAAAAACAATTGATTGAGTTATCAATTAGACATTGATAATCAATTGTTTTTGTCTAGATTGTCTGTGGCCTTTCAGGACAATGCCTTGCTCACATTATCACAGTCAGTGCCTGTCTGGCTGCACAGATATAGCCACCTGACAAAGATGACAAAGATGTCTGATAGGCTAGTGATGTGCTCTTTGGTTATAATGCACACCAAAGAGCTAGCAAGAATAGAGAATGAATGGCAATAGTATAGCCAAATTATTCCATTCACACATTCCAGTCAAACCCCATCTACACTTCTACAGGAAACACCTCCTCATGTTAAATGCAGTTATACATTTTATCTTCATTTCATTCACTCCAATAAAAGCAGTAGAGCTCTTTGAAGTTTGCTTTAGTGCCTCCGTTAGCCTTACCCACAGGAAAGCAAAACCCAAGAAGAGATCACATATTTATACCTTTTATTTCTCCTAGACGAGATTAAAGGCATTTTCTCAAATTCAACATAAGACAAACAGCCACAAATAAGCTCATGTTGATCTCACTCAGATCAAAACAAGAGATCTCCAAAAATGAGTGTCATTTAACTACATTACATTACAGGCATTTAGCAGACGCTTTCATCCAAAGCGACTTACAATAAGTGCATTCAACATAGGTAGGCAAAAAACTACTAGTCACCAGAAATTCCTTTCCTTCCTAAACAAGTATCTAAGAGCAGAACCAGTGCTAAGGTAAAAGTGCAATAAGTTAGCTACCTACTTTTTATTTAAACAAATGAGACAAATGAGTGAAGCAAATACCTCTCCTGAATATGAAACCATTAGATTAGAGATTGACATGAAAGAAAACACAATATGATGTTTTATGACTCCTTCTTCTCAAACATGCACAGTTTTCACATCTTGCTGCATTTTCCTATTGAAGCCATATAGTAGGAGTTACCATTATACACTCACCGGCCACTTTATTAGGTACTCCTGCTCGTTAACGCAAATAGCCTGCTCCTCCAAACAGCAAATCGCGTGGCTGCAACTCAATATATAAAGCTTGCAGACATGGCAAAGTGGTTTCATTCTTTTGTTCGACCAGACATTAGAATGGGCAAGATGCGCGATCTAAGAGACTTTGACCGTGGTGTGATTGTTGGTGGCAGATTGCAGATTGTTCTGGTTCCAGCATCTCAGAAACAGCTGCCCCCCTGGGATTTTCACCACTACAGTCTCTAGAGTTTACAGAGAATGGCGCGATAAACAGAAACCATCCAGTGAGCCAAAAACACCTTGAGAGAGGTCAGAGGAGAATGGGCAGACTTGTTCAAGCTAACAGAAAGACCACAAATCCTCAAATCACAGCTCTTTACAACAGTGGTGTGCAGAAAGGCACCTTGCGAAGAAGTCAGGCTGTTCTGGAGGCAAAAGGGGGTCCTACCCGGTACTCGATAGGTGTACCTAATAAAGTGAGTGTACGTATATGTCACATGTTAGCATCTTAACATTTATCTCATAAAATCTCGAGAATGCACTCTCTGTTGTCTCCTCCTTTTCTCCTAAGGGGTTTTAGGAGAAACAAAAACAAACACAAAAGTTGAAGAAAAGACGACTGAGCAAAAGATTTTTTCTCCCTGTACTCACTAGTGTTAGGAGTGCCCTTGATTCAACACAAATGCAGTTGGAACCTGTGTTCAAGGCTTGTGGTATTCCATTTATGTCAGCCAGCCTGAGACACCAGTGGTAGTCCAGCTACCTGCTACTGTGAATCACTGTGAGAAGCTGGTCACTGGTCAGATGAAGCAGGGCTTCAGAGCAGCAGATTAACCAGCAAGCAGGACTCACATTAGGGTTACACCTCTTGAGATGCTGGCCCTTCCTACCTCCCTGTCTAGCTCCCTTGTAAGACGGCAGAACCCCTCTCAGGTTTAATTGCATATTGACCCCAGAGGTCAGTGGTTGAGTGCATCCTGGAGAGATGAACCAACAGCCCACAGAGACACTTCACATTTCCTTTCACACACCATTTGTGTCCGGAAATAGGAGGGCAGTGGTCATGGCTTGAGAGGTAGAGGGAGGTGCAGGATTTGGAGAGACTATGCCAAATTGTTGTTGGTGTGTCAGTGTATGTGTGTGAGAGTGTGTGCCTGTATTGTATGTCTGGGTTGGTCTAAGTGTGCGTTTGTGAAGTTGTAATGGCAGAATTTGTGGGTACTAAGAAAGGGAGGAATGCACTGTTACTGCTTCAGGCCCACTTTTCACTGATGCATGAAGAACATGCATAAATATGCAGCCATGAGGCAGATAAGCAGGCAGTAATACCAGCTCTGACTCTTGCATTATGGTTGCTCACAGTTACATAGAGTACATACTCCCAAGACTGGTCAGCGCTGTGGCAGAGAGAGATAAGCAGATAACAAGTGAGGGTTTGACAGACTGGCAGCTCCACAGAGAGACAGCTATCCAATTTTATCTGTAAAGATACAGAAGTCAGCTGCCCAATCAAGAGCAGAGAGTGTGTGTGTGTGTGCGTACGTGTGCACATGAGTACACTTCCATTTGTGTGTTCATACTTGTCCATATGTATGTGCATGAGCCCATGTAGGCTACACTTGTGCCTGCGTGTTTATTGAAGCGTGGGTTTGAGAGCAATATTGAGCCTTGACTAACACCTCACAAGGGATCTCTGCTGCCTATCTGCAGAAAGGCCAGCTGTCCGCCCACACACACACACACACACACACACACACACACACACACACACACACACACACAGACACACAGTTTCCACCGGGACCCAGCTCAACATCCCAGCTGACCAAACCAAACACCCACCGTCTGCCTCAAACGTAGTAGCTGATATAAAAGCCGTCTCTATCAAGGTCACAAGTTAACAGACCAGTTCTCTTTGGGTGCGGGGCAGGTAGTGCTCTGGCCAGGGACCCATGCTGCTCAGTTGAGCACCACCCTTAAACTGAGTGACAGAATGCCTTTCTCCATACTATACGTGTTCTGACTTGATCCAGGTTCCCTTGCAGAACTTAGGCAATGAATTCTTTATACAAGATGTACTACATGCTCCACAAAGACTAAACAACTCATCTCTCAGAGGCAACTCTTGCAGAATTAGCTCGGTATCACTACCCTTTCTGCAGCAGTCGCTGGAGACAAACATGTTTTTCTGTAATGCATGATAAACAAAACAGGCAGCGAGGAATAGAAACTTTGGTTAATTGAACCAAGAACTCACAATTCGGCGAATGCTGTCATAGTGACAACGAAATCACTTCTCCCATTCAGCCTCCTAGACTGTGTGCTTCATCTATCCAAAGGCAAATTAGTGGCAAACCACCAATTGCTACACGCTCAATCACCATCTCTGTCTCCCCTTTTCTATTTCTGTGAAGAATACAGTGAAGACCTCTTTCATGAAGCCATGTTGGATCCTGATGGATACTGATAATTTACTTAGGGGAGAGTTGTTGATATGAGCCCTTGTTTTTTTCATTTTCATCCCAAAGTACAACAAAGTACAGTATATACACACACACACATACACACACATATATATATTTAAAGAGAGAGAGAGGGAAAAACTTTAATCATCAATTCATTTAAAAAAATATTTCAATCTTAAAAACAAGGTCCATAAAGTAACTATTGACAGTTCTTTCTCTCACCTTTTCTCCCCAGTCACAGGAACACGGGAACTTCTCCAGAACAGTGGATACTCTAAGGTTCACCTATAACCTATAATCTGTCACAATAACCAATGCTCTATACAGGAGAGGGAAAAAAACAGAACGATATGTTCAGAAACCACTCAAACACGTGAGCATAAATCATGGAAGCATGGTCAAAGAAAATAAACAGAAAACGCCAATCCCAATTTTTCTTGGGCACAGCTAGAATTGTGGAGTGGTGAATCCGAGAAGTAGATGAACCAACTCAAGCCACAAACAGGGAAATCAGGTGATTTCACATAATCTCGCGTGAACTGGAGGAAAAACCGCAACAAAGAATTCCATACAGTCAGGTCAAGCTGGCCAAACAGTGTTAAAAAAGCAAATCTACGATCCTTAACGACCATCTCACCCAACACTTGCTCAGGGGCTATTCCACTGGCATGATCACATTAAGCTTCCTGTAATCTCTGCATTCGATGAAGGCTACTTAACAAGCTGCCTTAAGCTGTTCAGCAGGCTTTCTGTCAACTACCGGGAGCCCACAGCCTGCGTAGACTGACAGAACACCAAGAAGCAGCAACATAAGAAATCCAAAGCTGATTGGGGGAGACTTACAATCTGGCATGTGACTGGGTGGAAAAAAAACAAATGTACCAATAACTTGTTAGATCCTGGCATGTAAGCACTGTGAGCACACTGTGTTTATATGTTTGGTGTTTTGGCAGCAGATGTCACTCTGTACCATTAGGACTAACTGGAGATGATCCGTAACACCTTCACAGTTTGATTAACAGACAGACAGACCGACAGACAGACAGGCTTGTGGATTGTTGCAAAAGCTGCCACACACCTCCTTTCATGGGTCGAACCAAAACAGACTGTTGCGGAATTATGATCTTACTTTCTTTAGACAGTACAGTATGTAATTGTATTACATTGGTAATGATATTGATAATATGGTGACAAATGTAACTGATGAAAGTCTACAGAGACAGAGAAAGACAAACAACAGAGCACCAGCAAAAGAGAACAGACGGAAAAAAAAAACAATCACCCACACTCTTTCATTCTCACATACACACACATGTGCAGAGCTTACATCGCTTTCCTCATTCCTCCCAAATCTTAGCCAACCCCCTGCTGAATTTCCCTCTTCTGGACAGGGTGGTAGAAAAGGAAACTTCCATGTTTGATGTCTAATCTAGAGATTAAGGCATTACCATACTGTACTTCCAAGCACGCAGGACCCTGCATACAAATCAGGGAGGGGATGGGGTGAAGGGGAGCGACGGGAGAGAGAAAGGATGGAGGTGAGAGATAAACAGACAAGGAAGCAAAGCAAGGGGGAGCGAGAAAGAGCAAGAGAGAGACAAGATAGTGGGAAAGAAAAATTAAGCGCTGAAAGGGGAGAGAAATTCAAAAAAAGAGTGGGTGAAGTAGAGAGAATTACAGGGACATAAAACGAAGAAAGGTAGACAGGCAGAACTGCAGCGCTGTTGCCGGGAGTCCTATTTTTGTGCCCCCCGTGACAGAGAGGGCTAATAAATACAGCGAGCGTTGCTGCAGCAGCCTTCAAACTGCTGCCACACCTTCCCTCAGACAACCTCCAAAGAGCCCCAGCTAATGGTGTTCACATCCTGAAAGGTCATGACTGACACTACCTGCGATAACGCTACGAGCAGACAGCTCATGCTCTCTGTCATCAGCGTGCTTATATGTCTCCTCATGCCTGTTAGAACACACACATACACACACACACACACTCTTACAAACACACACACACAACAGACACTGCATAAACACGAATGTTGCATAGGAACACACTGAAAGACAAAGGCATTTTTGGTAGCATGAATGGCCTAACATAAAGTCATGCAATGTGTGTGTGTGTGAGTGATTAAGGGGTCTGGGATCAGTTTGCTGTTGAGCCCAGACGTAGTAATCTAACTTTATCTGGCCTTTCCTCTGCCCAGCCCTTCACTGCCACCTTCGAGAGGAAGATAGCAGAGCGATGACACAAATAACTGAAAGAAGACACTGAACATTTAAAAAAAATCGCACTCAAACACACGGAATCTTGCTATTGGAAAGCGATAAAGTTTTGAACGAAACATAAATTATAGTCTGTAGTTTTCAATTTCCCTGCCTTACATAACGTTTACAGATAAGCACCAACTGCAGAAACATCCACGCTGGAAGATTTTTTATTTTTTTTTCAAACCAATAAACTAACACGGGGATGAAATATTGAAGAGCCCGTGAGGCGGACAGAGATATTGAAAAGCATATACAGTACACTCTGGGATGCTCAAAAGGCACTCCAGGCCTCTAAAGGGGCGATGCAACATGCACACAATCGTACATTCAAACTTTTACATTTCGGTTCTTAGCTGAATTTAATATTTGAGAGTGATTGCGGTACTTCTGGTAAAAGCACCATTTGATAATGTAGCCTCACGCTGCACTCTGATATATCTACTCCCATTCATTATTTATACCTCGGTGATTTTTAGTCCCTTCCTTTTAGCAAATAAAATAGTAATAATAGAAGACATTACCCTGTCTGTATTCAAATGGAATTTGAACTCTTCCCTTCCTGAAGCAGGTAGACAGCTGGCCCCAAGGATTACTTTATCTGAGTGAGGGGCTGTGAGTGTATACATATTTTAGCATGTGTGTTTGATCGGGTGTGTCTGGAAGCACGCACGAAAGCACCTTTACATATACATTGCAGATTGTCACACGCTTGTTTGATTATTTGCTTTAAAACAGTATAATATGCTCACTTCTGTAGAATGCACAAGAGTTATCTCTCTCCTGTTCTGTCTTTTCTCCTCTCCTCTTACCTCCTCTGGTCTCTGTTTATATAATAGGTATACATGACCAATGGTATTGGTCAAATAGGCGATCTGACCACACTTTCATGAGCCCGTAAATCATGCCCGGCCATGCGTTGTGAGCAGCTAAGCTAACTAGAGGCAACCTTTCTAGCTTCCTCTTGTTTTCTTGTCTTTGCACATTACATTAAAAACAATGCACAACTCTTCAGACATACATACATATGTGATGGTAAGCACTGCGTGAGTCATAAAGCCCCGGAGGATGCTCTTTTCAGTGATTATGTGATTTCAGTGATGCCGGCAGTACTCGTTGTCTCACCATCTTACCTATAGTCACAGCAAAGAACAACCTCTTGGGATTCAGAGCTACACTCACGACTCTACATTTGTCTTTATTCTCCCTCCACTCTAGTCTTTTTCTATCGACAAAGAGATCGCATTTTTCCCACCCTGACAAACACGGCAACTCTCTACCATCTGAGCTGTTTCAACTATATATGCATTTGCCTCTTACAAGCTCCTTTTTCTCTCCCTCTCTCTCTCTGCAAGAACCAGAGGAGTGGGGGTTGATGGTCAAATCAAAATCAACAAAATTCTCTTTTTCTGTCATTTCCTCCTGAGAGAAAATATTGTGGAGATAAGAATGTCACTGTCACTGATGCCTTTTGTGATGGCTGATGGCTTCTGATTGTTTTTGTTGTTTTTGTTGTTTCTTTTGACATTTTCTGGCAAGTCAAGCAAAGTTGGGCATTGCAGTCATGAGCCAGATTGATCATTCACTTGTAATGGACATTCACGTGTCCATTACATAAAGGTATGCACGTGCATGCACACACAGACACACAAACATACACATGAACACCCACATAAAATGGTCTAGAACTCAAAATGGTTCTCACAAAGATAGAAGAACAAGAACACACAAACACACACTGGACTTAGATATAGACATATATAGACGTGAGCAGGGACATGATGTAGGGTTTGTGTAGCTTTACATAATTTAATAATAATAATAATATTCCCTGATGCTTCAAGGGCTACAATTTTACAGCAAACAGCCCAGCACAGAAATATCTTATCACAGGCCACTACAACAGGAAGAGGGTCCTTGAAAAATCAAATATTAGAATTAGAATCTTATATTGCATTGCTGCATGAGGGGAAAAAATGCACTTTATGTCTGTCACACTCTTCTTCCTCTTCCTCTCTCTCTCTCTCTTTCTCTGTCGATCTCCCTCTGTCTCTCTCCACGTCTGATTCTGGTGCTTTCTACTTTGGTTGTCTCTTATGACTCCCTTCCCTCTTCTCTCTTTCATACCTCTTCCTAGTTACCTGCTCTCCCCCTCGGTCTCTGTGCACAAGTCTCTGAAGCAGTGCTCTGTCAAAAAATGCTTATGAGGCAGCAGCATATGGCTCATTCCTTATTTAAGCCCAACAGTCAGCCAGACAGTGAGCCACTCAGCTAACCGACCATCCCGTCTCTCTGCCTGTCCCTGTTGGATCGCACCACGCTGATCCCTTAATGAGGCTCAGGCGTTATCACAATCAGCTCAACACAGCGGTTAGGATCAGTTACGGCTGCGTTATCGCTCCGATCTGAGATGCTTGTGAATCTTTTCATAGGTGAACATGTGAACAGAGTGTGCATGAAAACGGTGATGCTTACTCAGGCCTGAACACAGGCAGAAATGCACAGTCACACTCACAAACCCTTCCTTCCCATGCCGGCGCACACACTTAAGCACACACTAAAGCACACACTTAAGCACATAGCACCTGCATGAGTGCAAACACACACCACACACAGACAAGCATTTTCCCACTGACACACTGGTAGGTAGTTCTATTCCATCATGATGTGCCAAGCACTGTGTCACTCTGTCAGTCTTTCTTGATTTAATGATAGGAGGGTGTGACCTTGCCTATCTCACAGTTACTGACAGTGATTGGCACGCACACACACACGCACACTCTTTGAATGAATGATAAATGCCTGTGTCACTGCGAATAAGACTTGAAGTCTGTTACTTGCTGTATGTGTTTGTACTGGAGGAGGAGCCTTTACTGGGGCAGCCCAGATAATGTTCTGCCTCTTTGTGGAGAATGAGACCATACCAATATCATACGTACATAAAGAGGTAGTTTAGTTATATTATTATTATTATTGTTATTATTATTATTATAGTAGTAGTAGTGTTAGTCAGTAATCAGAATGTTAATGATCACCCTAAACTCCTGACAATCCTTTTACTAACTGTGTTCATGTCCACATTGACAAACTCTGCTTGAGTGTGTGAAAATACTGTAGTCAAAGAATGTTGTATAAAGCCGTCGATCGATTAGGCTTTAGACGCACTGGCAGATTTCAAAAGGCTTCTTTTTGGAAATGTAAAGAGATTTTCACTTTCCAACATTTTCCCCCATTTAAGGAAGGAAACCTTGGAATGTGCGTCCTCAGAACGTTTCTAATATTGACTGCGTAACCATCAAAACGCCAACAAGACGGCATCAAATTCACAAGCCGAGAGTAGCTAGAAATTTCTATTTATTCTCTTTAATGTAAGTGTGGAATATATTGTATGCAGCCCATGCCGGTTTGACATGATAGACAGATAGATAGGTTTCCTAAACAGCTCCTTGCACACAGCTCCCTGAACAGTTTTTGAAATATTTCCAAAACCAGGTCCTGCTGCTTGACGAATATGTTGTCACCACCTGTAAAAGAGGGGGCTTGAAGGATTCACGTAGTTGAAACCATCCCAACTCCTTACGTGTACAAGGCCTTAGTTCTCTATTAAGAACTACTCTGCTATCCCCGAGGACTGCTACACTTCAGAACAAAGAGAAATAAACAGCTCTAACCAGCAAGATGCACGCGAGCACCCTCGCACCGACACTCACACCGCACACCCAAAGAAATACATCTCACACTTCCAAATATAGATCAAATGGTTCCATGTCAGACTGTTTGTTCACCTCCCTGTTTCTCATTCCCAACGGAAACAGTTCTCCCCGTATCCAATCTCAGTAAAACAATCATGTTTACTATACCAGAGACCAGGCAGCTGACAGATGTTTGATCAAGTACTACAAAACACTCACTTAAACAAACTCTAAATATCATTTTCCCCTCGCTGCTAATAATCAGATGCTACCATATTAGAAAACCAAAATCCTATTGAAAATCGTATTACACAAGCAGAAAATAGTGACAGTACCAGAAAACAAAGCTAATGACAACAGCTCCTCTGGGTTATAAAAGTGGGGCAGTGACAAATTGGTTGATACATTTAAATTGGAATCAGTATTTTATGAGCTGGTTGCTTATTGCTTCTGACCTATCTGTCAAGCCAACTTTGTCCAGGGAAATTCTCGCTGTTCGCCTGGCTAACACCATGTATTAGAACCCATATCCAGCTATGCAATCAATTGCCAGGAAGAGTAGGTGCAGACATTATCACTTATTTTACTTTCACATCTTAATGATATTTTACTTTTTTTTTTTTAATTAGAAATAGAAATAAAAGATAAAATTAAAGAAATGTTTTCAAATGACTGCCCAACAATATGTCTATTCAACAACGTAACATTGTGCAATACCTGGGGGCTTAAGATCAACCCACTCTATCATAATAACATCCATTAACTTAGATAAGACCACATCAGATTGCGAGTTCCCTAACATATGAGCACAATTGTAATCACAGCAGGCACTCAGGATAACGGTATATTTTGCAGAGCCTCGTGTATGAATGATCCTGACCTTTGAATGAAATTGATGTTGCATTTGGGTGCAGTTTTCATAAAGAGCAATGTTCAGTGAATCATTCTTATTTTAGTGTTTTTAGCAGATAAAAACAAATTTGTTAAAGTAGACATAGTGAAAAAGCCTTTCATTACCTTCTACTTCCCCTGTTGGTTTTGATTACAAGCCTGATGAAAATGCAGGGGCTGAGTGGTTTCTATTTCAGATAAATACAGATATTGCTGAAGAGCTTTGTGTGTATGTGTGTGTGTGCGCATTGTTCTGCAAATGAGAGAGACACAGTGTGGCTCTGACTCACAGTCCAGCCTCCTCCATCTGTGGTCATGTCACAGTAAACCTGGAAGCCCGCGGGGTGGTGAACAGGAAACACAGAGTAGATGCCATCCTCCCTCTGACCACTGGCATACAGATCACCACAGTCACGGGGACGTGAGCCTAGGGAGAGGTGAATGTAGGGAGACACAGAGGTAGTGGACAAAAAAAGGGAGTATATTAGCTCCAATCTGGCTGCAAAGAAAAACAGAGTACTTGGAGCTGTAAACTGAAATGAGTAATAAATGGAAGATGAGGGGAACATGAGATTACGCTTGTCAGGCTCCCCAACTTCCTCTTCTAAGGCTAAGCTGTAGGCTTAGCCTTAAAGAGGCACATAGGTAAACAAGAAAGAATAGCATTGACCCTGTGCTGCAAAGTCACCCTGTCACAATGAATCCCCAATGTGTGCGCTAAAGCTATTTTCTGAATTGTGTCCCAAATGGGTCGCTCTTGAGAAGAATAAAATGGAGGCAAAGAGAAAAAAACGTGAGAGGGAACGCGAGGGAAAGCGAGAGAAAAGAGTAGGTGAAGAATGTCTGAGTTGAGAGAAAAGAAATTCAAAAAAACACAGATAGAGGATGAGATGGATAAGAGGGCTGATGGATGACATGGTGGAACAAAGGACGCTACGTGCAACACAGGCGACAAAGAAAAAAATAGCGGGAATATGAGCAGATACAGGTTGCCACGGAGACAAAGTGAACATATAGCACAGAGAAATAGACTTTAGATAACGCCAGGTGCAGGGGAAAATACAGAAATTGAGAAAGACATGAAAGTGAGAGAGAAAGAGACAAACGGTTGAGTGAGAGGACATATACATCTGAGAGATAAAAGATTGACAGAGAGAGAGAAAGAGCGCGTGACAGACTGAGTGACAAAAACAGAGCGCGGAACACAGTGAAGAGGAAGCAGAGACGGAGGGCTTGTAAGCTGCAGTAGGGCAGAGCAGCAGCACCAACGTCTGCGGCTGGGTAGTCGCACACAGTCTTATGCCAGGGATCCAAAATATCCCCCAGGAGGCAGGAGAGGAACCCTGTGATGAGGACAGTGTCATAGATTATGCATGCCGGCCTCCACCGGGTCAAACTCCTGAATTTAAAACAGCCGAGAAAGTTCTTGAAAAGGCCATCCAAGAGTTTTTATAGACCCTCCATGTAAGCCTCGACTGCTGACCTCTGACACTCGTCATTAACATCATTACCCTTAAAGGGCGGCATGCCCCAGTTCTTTTTTGTCATTACAGTAAACTGAAGCTGTCTAGCTTTCTCGTGACGAATGCTAGAACAAGAGACTATCAAAGAACTGGCAGTAATTAGTAACTACAGCAGGCTTGACCCAACTGGGCACTCCAGCTGACATTTGGTGACACTACATATTTCCTCTCATATTATTTGATATCATTTAATTCAATATAGTCATGTGGTTTCAGGCAATTCACTCATAATGTGGTAGGTGTGCATAGTTTCTAATGTGTGTGTGTCGTGTGCAGTGCTTCCGCTGTATACATTCTTAGGCAGCACCCCACTGCTGCAAGATTCTCCTGTAAAAATTTCCCAATCTGATGAAATGTCAATTGCATGATGAGTGGTTTTCAGTTCCATGCTATTCTGCATGTAAGCGAGGCTGTGCACCATCCGCAGTGTTGAAAATGCACACATCCATTCTGGGCGTGGAACAGAAGCGCCTGAACACTGCACCACTTAGCCGTTCAGAAAAAAAAAGGGGATCTTCTCCTGAGTGGAGGGTCAGACTAGAGCGTGAGAGTCTGCAGAGAAATCACCTCAAGGTGCAGGGAAAACAACAGCAAAAGGAAAATAGTCTAATTACAAAAATGTAATAATTTTCAAATCTCTATTTACCTAACCTTGATCCAATTAAGAACAAATTCTTGTTCACAAAATTGTTTACAACATTGGTGTGTGTGTGTGTGTGTGTGTGTGTGTTGGGGGTGGAATAGAACCTTTGAGGAGAGTATCAACTCTAAAGGGTTTCAGTATTCTACAATCATCATGGCAGAGATTGAAAGTAAGTCACCCTGTAGTTGTCTTCAACCACGCATCTGTCCTGCAAATATCCATAGGAATCTACAAGTTGTCATACAGAGTCCCTCACACAGACACTTGCCAACACACACTCCCTCTTGGGTGACATCGGAGCATCGGAGTGCATTATTACATGCTGTGTGCAGTATATGAATGGCCTTCATTCTTTACTCCATGGCTGCCTGTGCAGAGTAGAACTGACCAGGGGACTGCCGTCAGGTGAACTCGGCCTGGCCTTTGGCCTTCGAAAGGGGTGATGCCTCAGGCCCTTCTCTCTCAGCTACACATCCCAGTGGACATGCAAGTAATTTCTCATGGAAAGTATACTTTCGCATTTCTAGCAAGGACACGAGATGCAGCCCAGAGAAAACAGACTGACAGGAGAGATTGATGCAGGTGGATGAGGAGAGATCACTATACAGAGCAGCGTCCAGTGGTAGACAGGCAACAATATGGACAGTGATGTATGAATAAATGTATACTATATGGATCAATGGAAGGACAAACAGACTGTCAGACAGACAGATAAGCAGTAATCCATTAAACTGGTACATGTAGTCAAGCTAAGCGTTTTCAGTGATCATCTCTCTTACCATTGGAGCAGCCCTTCAAACGGGCCCCTCTGACTGGTGCCCTCTGCAAGTCGGCCTTCACGCGAGCCTTCAGTCCCACGTTCTCCTTCTGCATGGCGTTGAGAGCATCACTCACTGAGTTCACCACTTTCACCATGTTGATCTGGCTGTCCGACAGCAGCTGCAACACACACACAAACATAGAGGAGGACAATATCATTGATACTTTAGTTCTACTTTTACACACGCAAGCAGAAACTGACCTGCGTAGCAAGGACACTGCATGAAACCTCCCTCCCATTATGCACCCTGGTGAATGTTTTTGAAAAGGAGAGACCATTATGGGAAGGCTGGTGATGAATGTGTGTGCTAGGACTAGGGTAGAGTACGGTAACCTCTCTGCTTTGCTGTGTTCAGTTCCTTACCTCCAGCCCTTTATCTGAGGCTCCTCACTGCTGTTCATTGCAGGAAGGTTATTCTCTGGTGTTGCCCTAGTTGGCTGATATCTATACACATTTGTGCAGGCATAAGAACACACATATTGTCTCTCTCTCTCATACACACACACAAACATACATACACAGTCACTCACACTCACACACACCTGCATTGCTCAAAGTCATAGATAAGGGGTTCAGAGGCTTCTCTCCATCCTATGTCTGTGTAGCTATATTCAGGTGTTAAAACTGCATTAGACAGAAGCCCCGCTGGCCTTTCACTGGCCTCAATAAGTATGCAGCACACCTCTGAGACATAGCGGGCACCACTGCAATCACATTACATGGGCACTGGGGCCTTCACCCACACACACACAAACACATTCACATACACACACACACACACCAAGGGAATGACCCATTTTGCACAGGAGATGGGGAGGATGCACCAGAGAAAATGGGGTTTTCTGCTCTGTGGATGTGCTATTGTGTAGGAAGAAGACACATTGTATGTGTGTGCGTGTGTGTGTGTGTGTGATAGAGAGAGAGAGAGAGAGAGGTAAAAAGAGTGGGAGACAGAGGCAAAGAGACAGTATGTACGTGTGTGTGCATGTGTGTGTGTGTCGAACACAAGATGAGTTTGACTCAGTGGGTTCAAGTGTTCTGTATCTTCTTGTGTAGAAATGTGACATTGTGAGTCATCACTGTTATGATTTTATTGGGTGAGCGTGTGTGTGTGTGTGCCTACATACAGTAGTTTTAATGTTTGATGCGGAGTGCAGGGGGAGGGAACAGAAGAAGGGGAGTACTGTGTCTGTCTGCGTTAAGCCTAGACTGACACATCAATTAGAATCACATTAGCAATTAGTCATTAGCTCTCATTAGAGGGCCTTTCAAGTGGCTCACATAGTCAGTTGCATCACTATACTTAACACAAGTGTGAAAGTGACTAATGTTTAACATACTGAATGTACTGTCAACAAACTATGCTGTCAGTGTGATCTGTATGTATGTAGATGTATGAGTGCACTGGTGCAGAACCGGTCCAATCAGATCCTTCCTGCCCCTCACCTCAGGGGCATGTGGAACAGTTCCTCCCTGAATTGCAGATTGGAACCGTTCTCCAGGGGACTGCGTTGCACACAGAGCCATTACTAGCAGTGGCATAGTCAGCTCTGTGTCATCGTATAAATCAGAAATTCTGGCTTCAGGCGGCCAATAGATCACACAGTCACACTGGGGTGTCGGGCAGAAACAGCGGCTGCGCATACCACACTCCTCACCTCCGAAGAGGAAATCAATCACCTAGCGCCTCTGTGCTGCCAGCTCCACCTCCACTGTCCTGCCAGCATCACCTCCACTTAGCCTCACTGCCCGCTACGCTATGCCACCAACAGCACAATAGAAGCAGTTAGAGGGCTGGCCCCAGTGGTCAACCAATCAGCACTCTGGCTCCCAAGGCCAGAGAAACAAAACAGACCAATATCGTGATTGCTTGAGTGATTTCTTTAACAATGTTGAACCCTGAGCTGAGGAATTCTGGCTATAAAAAAAGGGATTGGCAGGGGGGAAAGGTGTTCGATTGTGTGAGCTGTATGGCTAGCAGCTATGAAATCTATTCAATACAGAGTAGAGAGGGGGAGCCTGATGGGCCAAAATAAAAACACTGTTTACCCTGAAGAATTTCAGACACATTTAGAATACGTGTTGTCAATAAATGAATGTGGACAGTATGAAACTGAAAGGGTGTCTAAGGGTGTACAGTCTGTCTCACACATACGGGGAAACATTCTCTTAGCTCACAGCATTAATGAATTGGTGTCAATTTCTTGCATCATGATGGGCAAAAAATAGTGATGACCCAGTCGTCTTCAGGCACAACGCTAGATATACAGTAGCATATTTTATCACCTGCCCTCCTCACAGCTTGCACCTAGTTAGAATTGAAAATTACAATTGAGTGTCACCTGAGGCTTACTGTAACATCAGCCCTGTTTGCAGGTTAAACTAGGCATTGATTTTGCTGGAACATTCCTGGGGCATCTTATCAGGTGTTTTGTATGCTGTGTAGTGGTAAAACAGCTTCAGCCTCAGACAGCTTCCCTAGATGACATTAGTCAGACCCTAGCTCCCTCTCTGGCCGGTGCACCGATAATTACAAATAACATATGAAGTCTCTCAATACAACCTAAAAGTGTAAGTACTAGTTCAGAGAAGAGTTGGTATCACGGAGCAGTATCTCTGTTGGATTTGCGAGGAGTACAATAAGCCTAAAAGGCTGTAGCCCACTGTCTTATGCCCTCCCTATCTAATAACTATTTACTAAATGACTACAACTGCAGCAGGGAAGGAGTGGAGAATAATAAGGAACAATCCTTTCTGTCTTTACTAACTTCTTAGCTTGAAAATTGAAATATTCAAGCGATTGAGGGATACTGGAAAATAACTGAATGAAAAAATAATGATTTATGTGCATTTTAGATGTTTAGATGCCAACTTGTAGACAAGGAGGTGATTGAGCATTGCTGAGTATACAGAATGAGGCAGCGATGAGGGCTATATTAATCATTTCTCCTCTGTACGCTGAACTTTGTTTTAAAACACTCGCGAGCACATATCATCAAAGTGTGTTTACCCACAACTGAATTCAACACAACTGAGGTCATGCTGACACCACTGGGCATTGAGATTGTAAAATTAAATTCCTCCAACATTGTAAATGGTCTCTGTGGCAAACTGGGGGCTGTGTGTGTTTGCGGTGGGCAGGAAAACTCGAGCAGAGTGTGTCCTTAGCTACAGTCTCCTCCTTCCATAACTTTTCACACATATTTGAACTTTAAAGGCCTGCATTTAAAAAATCAACTTGAAAAGTAAATACAGACAGTTTTTGCAATTTCCTCCACACAGAATACCCTCATTTCTGCCAGAACAATGGGCTACAGGACTTTGGTACTCAGGTGTGAATGTCTCTCCTATTTCTTCTCCAGCCGCTATTCAACATTTGAATGACTGGTGTATTTTTTTCCTTGACCAAATGAGCGCCATCAAAAGTATTTTCACACATTTGATTACATGCCTTTAGAACATTAACCTGATGAAGATGCTGAAGACTTTGGAGGTGGATCAATAACTGTGGGCATTGTAACTAGGGAAAGGTAAAGCTCTAATACTTATATCAGGTAAAGCCACAGACATAGTTTGGAGTTAGAGTGGGACTTGACTCCAAGTAATCTACGCCATGGCAGAACCAAGCAAATGGCGATGGACCCGATGGACGATTGATTTGAGATGGCACGACTCATTACACAAATATGAAGATCACCAGCAGAAATAGCAGCTGTCTTTGTCTTGTCAAATTGGACATGTTGACACATATCACGTTGCCATCAGTCCAGGGAAGAAGCCACAGTTCCAGGCAGATGTAGAAGGAATAAGGCCATGGACAACTGCTTTAAACTCAACCAACTTGAGATGTGCTAATAAAAACCTCCAAGACTATGTGTAAGTGTTGGTCAGAGAATGGTCCGTGCTTCAAAGCAGATTACAAACAATCCAGTTTGTTAAATTGTATGGATTTTTTAACATGTAGTAAATCTTAATCATATTGGTTATTGCCTATTATGTGACACTATAAGGAATAAGAGGAGAGGAGAGACGTGTGAAAGTGTATTCCAAGAATCCCATGCATTTAATTCAGTATGACTGAAGAAATGCCTCTCCAGTGTTAATCTGCTTCATTTTTTGTGTTTTGTATACTTTTCTGCTTTTGGCAGTGTGACCTGGTTTATTCTCTGTGACCTCTGTGACGATGATAGGTCAGATGTGTCCATCTGGCATTTGCCATGTGTCTTGGACCATGCAAGTATGTGTGTGTGTGTGTGTGTGTGTGTGTGTCTCTCACCTGTATGAGGCGTCCCTGCTCAGTCTGCAGTGTATTAAGGTCTTGTCCCAGGCTGCCCTGGCCCCTGCGTAGAGACTCATAGTCCATTTTCAGTTGCCCAGCATGGGCTGACAGCTTGGCCACCTCCTCAGCCAGGCTGACCAGCAAAGCCCGGTCCTGACCCTTCACCGACTTCAGGTCTGAGTCGTGATCAGTCAGTGAGTGGAGCAGTGAGGTCTGCACACCCTCCAGGCGCAAGAAGTTGCTGTTGTAGTCGGGACAATTGGGATCAATGAAGATGTTGATGCGTGAGCCATCACCCCTCTCCACAGTTACTAGGGCATTGGCTTCATCCTGATTGGTGGAGATGTGGGGTATGCCATCGGACATGGGTGGGGCCTGATAGTGGTTCATAAAGAGGATGGTGCCAGTTACGGTAACAGCCAGCAGCACAGCCACAAAGAGCAGAATGGTGCAGAGCAGGTAGCTGCAGCTCATCCTCTAGAAGGAGGAATAGATAGAGGGAAGCAGAAACAGAAGAAAGAGAGGCAGGAAGGAAGGAAGGAAGGAAGGAAGGAAAAATAGATAGCTGTTAGAACACCACAATTGCTAGAGTATAGAATGTAGAACGTATAGACTATAAAATGGCCTATTCCTAATTGGAATGAATTTCATCCAAAAAATAATTACTGTGGATACATTTACAATGCCAGATGCTTCCTACTTCTATATAACCATATCCCCATCTGTCAAAACATAGTTTTGATTGATTTGCTCGGCAACAGAGTGCAGAGTCCTTCAACTGTCTACTGAAACATCAAAATTGTCCAAAACTAAAGCAAAAGAAGACGATTTCCTGTCTACACATCCACTATGTCATTTGAGTTGGTGTAGTGACGGGGGGGATTTGAGGGTCCTAGCCTGAGACATTTCTGGGGAAGACAGTGCAGGGAGCCAGCTTCCATCTTCCCACTTCAGAGAGAGCAAAATAAACCCAACAAGAGCAGGAAGAGAAAAAAGAGAAAGGCAGAGAAAGAGAAATTAAAGTGACACAGACAGCCACAACGTGTGAGAATAGGATATAAATGAATGTACGCTATCTCTACTGATCTCTACCATTGTCATGGTATCATTAAGTATGTGTTGTAAAAGGCCTGCATGGCTTTATGATCCAGTGCCATCTTGCCACTCAGGACAAGAGAAGCAGCAGTGGATACAAGAGAGCAATATGGCCTAGCTATATGTATGATTAACGATGCCTAGCTTTCCTGTATCTTCCTTCAAATGAATCAGCCACTGATCCTATTTTCTGCCAGATGATGTGCTCTAAGGAAGAATGTTTGTGAGTGTGTGTGTGTGCGTTCATGTGTTTGTGTGTGTGTGTCTTAGTATGTGGAAGCCTGTGTGACAATAAGCTAAATAATATGTAAGTTGGCTGTACAAGCACAGTGAGCCACACTAATAGACAGCTAATGGTCTGCTTTATGATAGAGTTTTATGGGTGCTTTAATCTCTGGGAAATCAATTGTGTCTTCCAGGAAGCACTGTTATCCACTGTGTTTACCCATAGTCTAGGGGCGGAGGGAAAAAAGGTCGCAACTAGGGGTTGTGTGGGTGTGGGCCATTATGTATAGCAATCCACCACATAGCACTAACCCTGCATTATTCCGATGATCTTAGATAGTTCTGTCAATACATCAACCCAGAAATCAGCGTCTGTAAAACCATCAAGAGATGAAACCTGGAGCTCATCCACTGCCAGGAAACTAAAAATGTATATTGTTGACTGACAGAATGCTTGTTTGAACTTTTGCATGACTGAGTTTTATTTCATTGTATTGTTGGGATTATATGCCCACTAATGAACAAGAAAATGTACCCAAATCCCTATGAATTAATCCTGTGCATGGTCACTGTCTCTCCACAAAGTCAGATGATTGACAGTAATCAATGACACGCCCACGCACACACACACACGCACGCACTAACAATTTACATTTAAATACACAGAAAAGCCACATGAAAGGGAAAATCTATGTTACTATAAAATTCAATGGTGGAGTGATAGGACTTCTAACCCTTCATAATTACCTGTATTCCTGTATAAATGGCTCCTAGAATATGGTCTGATCTTCATCTATGTCATGACAATAGATAAATACAATGTGATTTAACAAATAACTCACAAAAATCTGCACTCATGTCAAAAATTTACAGGTTGGATTGGAAAAAGTATGTGAACCATGAGATTCAGTAACCTCATTTAATATAATAACCTGAACGTTTCCTGTAGTTTCTGATCAGACCCGCACAACGGTTAGGAGGCATTTTGGACAATTCCTCGTGGCAGAATTGTTTCAGTTCATTGATATTTTTGGGATGTCTTGCACGGCTTGCTTCAGGTCATGCCACATTTCAATAGAGTTAAGGTCAGGACTCTGACTTGGCCATTCCAAAATGTGAAATGTCCTGTTTAAGCCATTCTGTTGTAGATTTGCTTTTGTGTATGGGGTCATTGTCATGCTGCATGACCCAACCTCTGTTAACCTTCAGATCACAGACCGATATTCTCCCGGAGAATTTCCTGGTACAATTTGAATTAAATGTTCCCTCAATGATTGAAGCCCTTCAGGCCCGAAGGCAGCTAAGCCCCAAACCATGACGCTCCCTCCACCAAGCTTCACGGTTGGGATGAGGTTTTACCGTTGGTACGCAGTGTTTTTTGTTCTTCAAACAGCGTTGCACCTTTTGCCAAATTTTGTTCCAGTAGCTTTATGGAACATCCAGGTTCTTTGGCAAACTTGAGACGGGCAGCAATGTTTTTTTGTGGAGAGCAGTGGCTTCCTCCTTGGTATCCTCCCATGAACATGTAAAAGAGATCACAAGCTTTTTCTCGCAACTGTATCTCTTGTTGACATCATCATCTGTCTTTGGGATTGTACTTTTTGCACACGATCGCAGGATTAAACTATCTAAAATAATATAAATAATATATTTCAGTTCTGTTTTATGTTGGTATGGTAGTAATGGGCCTAAATGTGGCACAAAGGCCACATACATAAAAAAGGGGCTCTTCACTAACATGGCCATCACAAGAAACACACATGTCACTCTAATGTCTAATGTCTAATCAGGAGAGAATAATATTAATACTTGCGTCATTGTTTATGGACTAATTCTAAATCAATACAATTTCTGAATCAATACAGATTATAAAAGACAATTACAGGATATAGAAAGGAATATAGTGAATATGAAACATAGGCCTCAACAATACTATACTATATAGCATGGATTTTGTGAATTATGAGTGTGTTTGTGTACATACATGTGTGCACAGATTCCAACTCATTTGAGAGAAAGAGAGCCCAGAGGCAGATTGCAGTGACAGTGGTTTCATGTATGCCAGCGGTGAAATGTGTCCAGAACACAGGGGCCACAGTAAAGCTGCCAGGGAAATCACACGGGGGGATTACAGGAACAATCACACCCCCCAGGAAGAGCACAATCTGACACTGCACACACACACACCACCTTGTCTTCAATTTAAAACATATTTTTTATGTTTGCCTTTATTAGATAGTCTTCAGTGAAGAGAGACAGGAAGGATTGGGGAGGGGGGGGTGACGTGTGACAAGGATTTGATCCCAGGATGTCACGATTACATGGTAGGCACCTTAGCCACGCCCCACCACCTCAGAATGGATGCACATGCTATCAAAACATGGTAACTTGAACACACACACACACACACACACACACACACAAACATAAATGCACAATTCTAAACAAGCATAAATATAGAAAACACACACATCTAGACACACCATCACACACACATATTCACACCCAATGGCACACACACACAATTTGCCCACAGGCCTTTCCTGCCAAATACTGGATACAGACACATAAACACATGCGTGTATTGCACATGAAAAACTATGAACATTGCTTTAAACATGCCGTTCCAGTTTCCTTCACCCAAATGTATCATCACAGAAAACAGCTCCAGGCGAGTATTGTCACACATAACCATTTTTTCCCCCTTTTCTCTAACTCCGACTGACATTTATCGAGCAGACACTGACTGCTCAATAAAATGAAAAGCGTCTTTTCCTGTATGTAATGAGTGCAGGTGCAACTGAGTGACTGTGATTGTTTGAGTGTGTGTGAATTAGTTCGCGTGTGCAGATTTGTGTGTGTGCATGCACGCGTGTGTGTATGTGTGTGTATGTGTGCAGTACATGAAGTGCCGAGTGGTAGCAGTGTAATATTAAAACAGTTTCATTGAGCTCTGTCGCCAGCGGGCCACGACATTGATGAAAGCCATCTCCGGTACGACACTAAATATTCATAGCTAGAATCCTGATTGTTGACTTAATATGGAGAGGATTTATGATGGCCCGGTTATGCTGACAGTGAGGCACACAGCCCTAACACACATCTAACTCATACAGACAGGTAGACAGAGAGAATGGATAGGTGCATAAAGAATAAGAATAGTGAATAAACCTAAACCACAAAAGCAACGTCTTCATGTCCCAACACAATAAATCTCCCTCTCTCTCTCTCACTCAGTTGTAGTAAGTTAATGACACGAAGAACAGAACTCACACAGCCTCTAAACACTGTTGTAAATGAAGCTCTCAATCTCACAGTAGGAGTCCACTCTGTAATTAGTAGCTGAGTTTCAAATCCTCTTCTCTCCACGCATGCCACCGAGGGATTTGACAGGACAGGACAATGGTGCTGTGTGTGTGCGTGTGTGTAGGGGGTGGTTGGGGTTGAAGGGGTAGAAATAGATAGAAAGAGAGAGAGAAAGAGATGGTAAGGTGGGTGGGGATCTGAGCGACTTTGACAAGGGCCAAATTGTGATGGCTAGACGACTAGGTCAGAGCATCTCCAAAACGGCAGGTCTTGTGGGGTGTTCCTGGTATGCAGTGGTTAGTACCTACCAAAAGTGGTCCAAGGAAGGACAACCAGTGAACCGGCGACAGGGTGATGGGCGCCCAAGGCTCATTGAT
>OOFE01020665.1:3184-24409 GCA_900323365.1 Monocentris japonica | reverse complement strand
GGTGCTCCACACACACACTCAGGCATCCAAAGTGCTAGTGGTGAAACACTGTGAGAGACTTTGTGTCTGCGGGTAGAGAGAAGAATAAAACAGAAACAAAGCACATCGGATGAAAATGGTCCAGAATGTAATCCTGGTGTTTTTCCGTAGGAGACTGAGTCAGAGGCCAGCGGTGGAGGAACTTGAAAGTCGGAACATCTTGAAACGTAAGTCATTCAGCCATCGGTGTATCAGATGGATAATTGGGGTTTTCACGATACTTCAACAAGTTTTGGACTAACTGAGAAGACATTCCTGATATTGTAGATATTTGGTTACATCCCTAATGAAAAATCACTGCAACATTTCTATAATATTATAGTGTGTCTGCGGTACTCAATAGTGAATTTAGTGACCTTATTGTTTGTTACATCTCCTAGGGTATCACTATATTCCTATAATATTTCTATAGGTGCTCATAGTGTGTCTGTGGTACTCAAAAGTGAGTTTATAGTGACTATTATAGTTTTGGGGGGTCTTCTATAGTAGGCTTATAGTGTTGTGATATTTGTGTAGTATCCTTCTACAACTTATAGGTTCACTATAGTTGTTTTCGTAAGGGAAAACCTAATTACTTGCCACGGTGATGAAATATTCCGACTTCACAATTAATTGCATTACATTACATTAATTTAAAGTTATTTATTATTGTGGATAATAAAGCCATCATGACGTTTTATAAATAGTGTTAACATGCATTCAGCAGATAGGTTCGTGTTTCCAAGAGGCTAATTTGTGCAGACATCATTATCTTATTTTCTTAAGAATATCCAATTAAAGATAAATATTTTTAATAATCATATTTTAATCATATATTATTAATATTCCTATAGTTACTTAACGTGTCTGTCGTATTCAGTAGTTTATTTTATCACTATATTGTATCACTATAATATTCCTGCAACATTCCTAAAGGGACTAAAAGTTTTACTGTGGAATGTGTATAATATCCTTCTAAAGCTATTTATAGGATTACTAGAGTTCTTTTTCACAATTTTTACCATTTTATTTAGGAGAGTTACTTTTGAGAAAGCAGGTTTGGGTCTCTTGTGACTGCTGCCACTTTCACTGTAAGACTTCAAAACAAGTAAACAACGAAACTGCCCCTACAAAGGCGCTGGAATTATAAAATGGCCGTGTGTGGAGTCTCCCATCCATAACTCTTCCAGTCCTCAGTTCAGACATGGCACCTGTGAGCCAACCCTGGGCTTCAGCAGCTGTCTGTTTTATCTCTGGCTCTGTCCCTCCCTTCACTGGGCCATGTGTTCAAGCAAAACACAAACACTGCTAAGTCCCTTTGCCATCAGGACAGTAACCCCGAGCCACATCAAGGGCTTGCAGATGAAAGCTGCAGCAGGTCCACCTACACATGCTCGTAACTCAGAAGGCTGAATCTCATTACACTCTCACTCAGATCATTTAATCATTCCTGCCCGTTGCAAGGCGTTCGTCCAGCACACAGGAGTGAAATTCATTCAGATGCTGACAGGTGCCATCCTCATCATGAGCTGCCAGAAGTAGTTCAGCAGCTCAACATTTTTTGGAACAAAAAAGAAGAACATCTAGTGATCTTCCTGCTGTATCTAATAAAGATAAATCCTATTAAATCCTAATCAGCCCATGTCTCTGATCCACTGATCCAGACTGGAGGTCAAATCCTGTATCTGTTGGGAATATTTATTATGAGTTGGATCAGACATATTAGCTGTATTAGGCACAGACTAGATTAACTTTCCATCACTCCTAGTCCTGCTGTAACCTAACATTCAGTACCAAGGTGATTTCCTCTGTGTTTATTGTACTTTATTGTCTAGCCTGGACAGCTCAGTTGGTAGTGCATGTTCAGGGTTGCGGGTTCAATCCCCACATAGTGTTAACTATAACCTTTGTAAGTCGCTTTGGATAAAAGCGTCTGCTAAATGACTGTAATGTACTTGCCGGTTTAAAGTGATTCATTTTTTTTTTTTTGCGTTGCATCACCATGGCAATGCAGCAGACACATTTAAGGATGTCCATTTGTGTGTCGTGTTTTTTGCTGATGTTTTCCTTTGCCTCGTTGCTGTCAACAGAAAGAAATGACCAGACTGAACAGGAGGAGAGGAGGGAAATCAAACAGCGGCTGAATAGAAAGGTAGGTGGCAGAACGACCCCGATAATTCTAACAACCTCTTCAACTTAATCCCACACCCAGGCACATATACAAACATGTCAAACACCAATCCTCAATGTACCACCTGGTGTATAATGGGATTTCTACTATTTTTGTTCATTATCTAATTTACAATTATCTATCTATCTAAATGACCATTACTACCCTTTGACTCCAGTGGTATAATGTATTGATGAGCGGATGAGAGGGTTTACAACAGTTTCCTCTCCTTCCCCTTTTGCCAGCTTAACCAGCGGCCCACAGTGGATGAGCTGCGGGACAGAAAGATCCTCATTCGTTTCAGTGATTATGTGGAGGTGGCCAAAGCTCAGGACTATGACAGGCGCGCTGACAAGCCCTGGACCAGACTGTCAGCTGCTGACAAGGTATCTTCAAAAGCCTCTCTATTGCTTCTCTGTTTCTAGGCCAGGCTACTGCCTCAGCAACACTGACTTTTCATTATGAAATGTTACAAAAACTAGATACAGGGGCCTGTTTTCAAAATAGACCTCATTGAGTCTGCACCATCTCCTACGATCAAGAGTCTTTCTAACACAACAACTGTTCTATAGTTGTATATGCATAGATGGATTCATTTTCGTGGCGCTTGTCTTCTTTGTCACTTTCTTTTACATAAAACTCAGATAAGCTTACATGATCCTCACATAAACCTCAGATGGTTTCCTATTTTTCATAAGGCGTAATCCCCCGTCATTTTCATTTGAATGGCTTCACCACCCGAGCAACTGCATTGATATATAAAGGGACACACACCTGGGCTTATGCTTGTTGTTGTTGTTGTTGTTTTTGTTCTGCAGGCAGCAATACGGAAGGAGCTGAATGAGTTCAAAAGTAATGAGATGGAAGTTCATTCTTCGAGCAAGCACCTAACAAGGTGAGTGGGTCTGCACTCTTGGTTTGGTCGGCTTTTTTGGTCAACTGGTAGTTTCTAAGAGGGTCAATGTGACAGTGTGAAAAGACTCAAGGACTTGGAGTATCCTGCGTTTCCACGTCATTGAGTGTGGACCGTGCAGTGTAGGGCCTAATTTAGCTGCATTCAGCCTTCTCGAGATGAGAAAGTTGCGCCCTTTTGCACCACCTTTCCAAGATAATGAATGTCCACACATATTTAGCTTACGTTTCGCTTACGCTATAGTAGCTAAAAAAATGATCCTGATTTAGCCTGGGTTGTGCCTACGCAAGACCCCATTTTTAAAGGGAAGCAATTGAGCACTGTCCATTGGACTATTAATAGGGCTCTGACTGATGAAACTCCCCTCTTTTTCCCTTCGTAGGTTCCACCGGCCTTAGCAAGGTTTCTTCTGTGAAGAGCTGCTGATATTTGGTTCTGTCAGTGAAGACCTTGCATGGAGTCTTCCAGTGCCCTGGCCCACAGTCAGTGGGTGTCCTGATATTTGGGTGCAGTGAACCTTGGAGGCTATGTCTCTAGAATTGGAGCTGCCAGTAGAAGGAGGCGCATGCAGCAAGCTCCACTTCTGCTCAGAGGAACATCTCCTTAACCTTCATTTTTCCTTGTCAGAGGAGTGGGGAATCAAGGTCATATTTGCCATACAAAAACAAAGACTTTTTTTTGTAAAACAGACTCTTTTGAAAGACAGCCTTTTTGATGCCACAAGGGGTAAATGTGCATGTGACCAAGTCAAACTGTCCCACTCCAGTACGAGTAGTCACATCCCCAAGCAGTGTCTGGGTCTCACTGAATCAGTTGATTCAGTTTCATATCAACAGTGTAAATGTTCTTAAACAGAAACCTTGTCTGTGTACAAGACAAAAATCCCTTTGTAAGCACTATTTATTGTCTGCACAATACAGGTTTTGAATTTGTAAGAAATCTTGTGTATGTGTGGTTTTGGCGTATTCTTTCAAACCAAACATGCTATCACGACATGACAGAAATCTGTCATAGCTGTGTGCATAGCCTGTGATTCGGTAATATTTTATATCAAAGTCAGCTTTAGGGTAATATTTGTGGACTACACACTATAAATACGCTTTTTTAAAATCCCTTTTGCCTCAGTAAACCCAGCAAAAAATTGCAATAAATGATGACATTCTGTGCGTCAGCGTATCAGCTGTTAGCGTGGCATCAGCAAGTAACAGCCTTGACAGATATGGTTTGACAGACCCTCTAAGAGAAGACAAGGAGCAATTATTGTACAAGCTCTAAGCAGTGACCCATTTGTAGCCTCCTTCCATTTCTGTTCATCATGCAATATATTATTCCCTCGCAAATTAGGGCATTCGTCACCTTTAGAGCATTAACTACCTGTGCGGTTTTAAGAGGGTTAGCTGGGTTAATCTCCACCATGAAAGGAAGTTCATCTGATTGTATCTGCCCAGTTTGAAAGGAAGTTGTTGACCTAATAACTATTTGTGCTGCTGCGTCATGCTGGCAGAGTAACAAGAATGAAAGAAACAGGCCATTGTGTTTGGCTTATTGAAATCCTGTGTCACATTTATTATTGGTACACGTGAGGTCATGGAAAATCTGCTTTTCGGGACATGGACGTGGATTAAAAATCGCCTGGTAAACTAATATCTCATTCAGTCACACCTTTTAGATTGGCAGTGCAGTTTTTAGCTACATTTCTGACATCAGCGTGCCTGTTGTGTGAGTCAGAGCCTCCATCCTGGCACTGGACAAGAACAGATGGCAGCTCCAGTGTAAGTCATACTGTACACCAAGACCACTCATTGTCTGGAGTAATGAAATGAGCGGCTCCTGGCTGTGAGCTGCCGTAGCCGGTAGTGGCCAATTCCCCCCCAGAACACACTCAGACCTGCGGAGGTGTGTGGGAGGAAGGGATGCTCTAATGGGCGTGGGTGGGATATCCTGACTTCCGGGTGTCCCTCAGATGGGTGAAGGCCAACACACACGCAGGCACACACTTAACATATGTTGATATGATTTTTTAGCCAACTGTAAGCGAGATGACTTTTTAACCCAAAAATATGCCATGGATTGCAAGTCACGTCATATTTTGGACCAATTCCTTTTTCCATCTATTCCCGTTAAGCAATTTTCTCACCTTGCCAGGCACGCTAATGAAGACCCAATTTGCTGCATTATGTAGAACATGGCATCATCACTTCTTCAAGAACCACGCATTAACAGTCTAATGTACTTTAATAAACTGTTACGGCTTCAAATGCACGTGAAGAAATCACTTTGGTGCTCACAATACACTTGAAAGTAACAACTGTCCGAACCGCATACAACATAATGGTATTTTAACGGTGCAACTAAAAACGCCAGGGATGAATTGTATAGTTTGATGATGGTGGGCAAGAATGTCACTCCATGGTACACCGAGGCATGATGAGTCTGCTGCTGAACGTGCTCCTCTGCCTGGCCAGAGTGTCGTGAAGTGGGTGAGAGATGTTGTCCATGACGGCCAGCAGTCTGACCAACATTCTCCTCTCAGGCCCCACCTTCACTGGATCCAGGCTGGCCCCCAGGATGCCCACCATTTAAGAGCAATGTGTTTGGTAAGAGGGTTTAGAATAAACAATGGGGATTTCTGCTCAAGTATGGAGTAGTTTCAGTTAATCATATGCTGCATTTGACTATAAAGCCTTGTAGCACTAAGGTCATGCTGCAGTTTACAGTTTACCGTTACCTTATCTAAAGTGACTTACAATAATTGCAACAGTGGAATAAACCATCGTCAATTACAAGCAACCTAGAAGAGCCAAGTGCAAGAGACAACAGCAGAGGGTTGCCAGGTTATGAGCACCCTCTGGGAGCCTTGGATATATACCTGATTTCTTTGGGGAGTGCAAATGTAGAATGTTGTTTTTACTGTTACCAAACTGATTGCCCACAAAACAAAACGTTTTGAAAACAGAAAGACTCTTTTTGTATAATGCTATCAGGAATTGGTAGGGAAGTGTGAGGGAAGTGTAGGATGATGAGGGGAAACCCTAACCTATGTAGTAGCTCCTTTTAACAGATGACAATATTACTTACTACAATATTACAATGACTAAAATATGAAAATACAGTTAATTTCATGTTTTTACTGTGTTTATTTAATGGATGAAACAATAACAAGGATTATACATAAACAAAACTGTGGGTTTAGTTGGAAAACTACCTCTCTGGACTCATGGAGAAAGGTTTACCTAAATAAATATTTATAGCATGTCTTTGAACCCATGAGGTTTCTAATAAGAGGAAAGGATATGAAGAGATATGAAGAAAAGAACATATTGAATTTGTGTGGATCTAAAACAGGAGGAGCTTTAGAAACAATAGTGTTCAATCCAATAAAAGACAATTTAGCAATTTTGAACAGTGTTTCTCTGATAAGGAATTACTGTAAATATTGAGTCTTGAGTAGTTTTTGAGACTTGGGCGATACCACCATCTAGTGCTCACTAACTATAATACTCAGTAGCACTCAATACAAATACTAAATTCCTGAGTCTGACTGTTATCTATTACACATGAAATAACCAGCACTAGGCCTGCACAGTAGGTAATTGATAGCTGATTGATACTGTTATTACCTCAACAACAAAACGGCAACTCTAAGTAATGGATACAAATTATAAATTATGAACATTTCACAATCAATATTGAATGAACAATGTCTTTATTCTGGTCAACCTGAGTGAAGACCTTAAGTGTGGATGCTCAGATCGCTGCTATCATGTTTGAAGCATGCCATGTGACCATGCAGCCGCAGCAAGTGAGGCAAATGGAAGAATGCCTTCCTATAAAGAGCCAAGATTCCCGGCCTGCCAGAAAGTTGTCCGGAATCTGGGCTCTAATATCAGTGGAAACTGTTTGGTGAAAGGTCAGTACTGTCTGGATCTAAGGGAGCCAGTTACACTGAAGCAGATAATCTAATACTGCTCCGTGATCCACACCGACCCCTCTCCCAAAACAAAATAGGCTCCAGAAGAATGGGGTCAACCCCTGTTGGTCAGAGTAGTCTTACAATAACAACAAACAGCACCTCACACAGCAAGCAGATGATTATGACTCTTCCATTTGTGTGAAATCAGTGGAAAATATGAATTTATCACATTTTCCCACTCTGCGTTCACCTGATGAGGTAATACAATACAGATTCAGACTGTCAATCATCAAAAAATGGTTCACCGGCCTTGCTAAAGTGAAGCGTGGGCAAATCCTTTTGTGACTTTAATTAAATATGGCCATTTTATGAGTGAACTGACATACTGTACCAGTAACGCATTACTATCATCAAGCTAGACACTGCTACCGCTAACAGTTTTAACAAGATTTAACAAGACTTTTTTTGAATTGCAGACTTAAGAAATAAAACATTTGTGTATTTTCTTTCAGATGCAGCTATTAACACCAGAATGGCCAAGCCACTCTCAATTAGTGGCTCCATTTTAGAATTGAAATATCTCAGATTTCCAAATGTCTCTCCATGACATTTCCTAGACAGAATTTTTGTACAAATCATTGTTGTTAGATTTTCAAAACAAAAATGGCTTGTTGGCCTCCACTTCCATTATTCTATTATCCATTATTCCACACTTTTCTAGTGTTTAAAGAAATGTGAAGTTTGAGCTCCTTGTGTGCCTGATTAGAGCATCACATACCAAGGTAAAGGAAATGTGTTCCAATACGGAAAAGGTGTTCGTTAATTTCACTTAATGTTTGTCACCAAAAACTGTGTGCAGATGTTATGGCTCTCCACTGTGGCCACTCAAGTAAAGTGCAGCATGCTATCCTCACACTCTCTAGGCACAGTCAGTTTGTAGCTATGGCATGAAAGTTTATAATTGTGCCCATCATTGTTGTCCCAGTAGTTACATCCTTTTACTTGATAGCAGATAGCAAACTCCAAAGTGGCTCCAGGCTGCAGAATAAAGGGTGGGACAGGAAGGTGAAAACGGAAGATATCCGTCTCTGGTGCATCACACTCCCCACGGTACCCACTTGAAACCCAGGATGCCATTGTGTCTGTGTAGATCCTCCAGTTGGTGAATGAGTAGTGCACTGTGACCTCTTTCTCAAAAGCTAAATTAAGCACTTGTATGGTGCCCATTATTCCCAGCTCTGAACATAGGACCTGCTCCAAGCACACCCTCTGGTTGCAGAGACGCTTTAGGAAGCCAGGCTGAGCTTGCAAATTGTCAGGGAAGCAAGGCTTGAGGTAAGGCAGGGACAGCTCCAGTGACTTCCCAAAGGCCAGTTCAGAGCTCATCAGTAGTCTGGAGATAACATGTGGGGGTATCAGCGGGTTCTCCTCAACCTTGAAGAACTTAACTTCCTCTAAGTCAAGGCCCAGCGAGTCCACGAAACGTACCTGCAGGCTCTTTAGTTCTTTCTTCCTCTCTGCAGACGAAGGAAGAGACTGAGCTCGTCTCCTCGTGATAGGCTTGGCTGAAGGGTCGCTGGACAAGCTGTGCTTTAACACAGGGTCCCTCACTGAGGGCGTCCTTGGACTTGGAGGACGGATCCGGACCGGGGCTTTGGGAGGTTGAGGTTTGGGATCATAAATGTCCCTAAGACGGATGGTGGTTGTTTTAGTAGTGGATACACTGCTGAAGCCACTGATGAACTGAGGGTCTGTCCCAGCCCTCTGTTGCCTCCCTTCACAAGCCCTGGCCATGTTCGCCACACTTGCAGGACCAAGAGCACCTTGAAAAACAAACCAGACAGTGCATAAGTGAATCATTCAGATTCTCATACTGTACATGCACATTTACAATATCAGTACACAGTTACGATTGTTAATGTTCTATCATGCCAACAAAATAACGGTCAGGTAAACGTTGAAAATGGTTTTTAAGTCTAGCACAGTTGCATGCTAAAAATGTTCAAATAGGACCAAACCTTTAGCGCAGAGATGTCTGGTGTTCTGTCAACTGGCTCCTTGCATTGACCTTGCTCACTGGAAGCAAAGTTGTTCATGTGAATCTGACCACATGACAGTAAAGAGCCTGCCTCTGCCAGCAAATGTCATTAATACTCCGCAGTACACAGCAAACAACATCTTAAGGTAAAATAATCAAGCTACTGCAAGTCGCCCTGACGCCCTAGTCCACAGACTGGAATGTACACTGTGGCCTACCTACAAAGCTATCAGAAGCATTTTGAAGATCACCTCTCCCAGTGACAGTACTGACAACTACACGCAGAGAGCACATTGTAATCTATGGCTGCTGCCCCCTTTGAGTTCAGCCCTTGACATATAACATGAGACCCTAACTGGGGATGGGAGGTGTAGTGTGAATATTTATAGCAGATTCTAATAGAACTGCATGGCTGTGTCTCTCGGTTCCCTGGGGATGTCTTCAGCTCTTGCTTCTGTCTTGTTACTAACATGAACTTCTAACTGTTTATAAGCTAGAAATTGGTTACTTATTGGCGGTAATAGAAATAGAAATATAAAAGATAGCTAACAGTAATAAATCTTTGCTTTTACTGGTCAGTTTTCTATTTCACTTTAACAGACACTGGGAGGCATTCAGTCGTCAGACTATTAGTAACTGTTTTGATTTATGCTTGTTGCTTTCCTGCTTTTACTAGTCACAAATTAAGACGCTTTGCCATTGAATCCTATGGGGCTATGTATTTTAAATATCATATTTGAATTATTGCTAGTAACTATTCAGGTGTTACTAGTTATCAACATGAGGCACCAGCGATTGTCACCATTGAAGTTGAACTGGTAGTATCTCAATATGTACTAGTAACTATCTTGTTCATTTCCACTGTATAGTGAGAAGCCTCGTGTTGCAGCAGACAAAACGAATTTGAAACTACAGAATAAGTAGCCTACTATTTTTTCTAGTAAATTAAGTCCATAGAATCAATTTTATGGCATATTGCCTTCAGGAATCAGCACTTTGATGATACCAGCCACATAATACTTGTAAGAATAATAAATGCACATACAATATATACACAAATACACACACTGATAATATTTTAATATTTTCCTTGCAGACCTGGCGGAGAATCGCCATGCCTACATTGACTTCCACGCGCCCTACAGGACGCTGATCGTCGTCGTGCACAGTGTTGCAGGCTCCAAATGCCAGCCGACCAATTCTGACAGAAAAACATGCATTTTCGCACATTTCGACCCCCATTCCTACCCCCATTCCTAATGTTCTCACCGCAGCGTTTTGCGCGGAGCACCCACTCGCCCATTTGATTGGCGCTTACTGTCAGCGGGGATGGGCACAATTCTGCAGGAACGAGTGCCACAACAACGCCTCGAGAGGGTTTCCACCAGGGAAAGGGAATGGAAGAAGGCGTCGTGGAGCAACAACAGGCCTAATGTGACCAGGTAGGATGTGATGTTATTTGTTACTCGATTATAAATTGTAGCTGTTTCACTGCCTAGACGCCTACATCTACAAAGGCCACTTGTTCGTGTTTACACCGTGGGTATAAATACATTCCGGTATATCCGAGTAAAATAACAGGGTAGTTACTCTCACTCACTCTCACTTCTGGCTATCACTGTTCATGGTTTTTGTTTCAAATAGTGTAATATTCTAACAAAAAGAGGACTATAATTTTCTTGTTTATATGCACGTGTTTCTAATATGGAATCTGATTTTTCCAAGCAACAAAATGGGTAGGCGGCAATCACAAAGGAACTCACTGCAGCCCCAGAATACATTCCCAAGTCAGGACAGTGTGCAAATGGCTGAGAAAGTAAGTGTGACATAATACAATGCATTTATAGAAGGAAAGCATATTAATGTTAAGTAGAATGTTCTTGACTTGAATAGTTAAAGTATGTGTGTATGGTCTTGTGTTTCTATGTAATCGCAGAGGCTCCATCAAAGAAGAAAGCACAAGCCTAACACCCCTTTGACCAAATGCAATACCTCTCAACTCAGGTGAGATTGATATTGTGACAGAAGAATTATCTTTCATGACATTCTGCGATCCCTGGGTCTCTGATTCTCTGCTTTATTTTTCCCTCTAGTGCTCAGGGAACGTCAGATTCAAAGTCCCATCCAGTTTCTCCTGCAGGGGACAGGAAGGAGCCAAAGGTCCAGCAGGCTGCTCAGTGCTGCCACAACAGAGGACAGAAGCATCCAAGTGTCAGAGGGAGGAGACATACACCAGCCTCTCCTCGCCACCATCTATCTGAATCACATCCAGATCTGCTGGAGAGTCAGACGTCAAACCAGGATGATGTAAATCCGAGTGGCCATGGAGAAGCTGACAGCGACAGTGATTTGTCTGAGTCGGAGAGACTTCCTATGCCCCTCTCTGCCCGTATTCCTCCACAGCTTGACCTGAGGCCAGAGGTCATCAACCCTGAAGACATCCCCTCCAACAGCCATGGACCCAGAGGACAGGGCAGTTCACATTTCCCAGACTTCCTGCCTCCGCCCTTTAATTCCTGGAGTCTCAGTCAACTGGCTGTGTTCTACAACACGGAGGGCAGGGGCGGCCCTCGACCCAGGCCTGTGGGCCCTTTGGAGAGGTATCTGGAGAGGCTGCTACAGCTGGAGTGGCACCAGATCCAGACTGTCCAGGAGGAAAGTGGAAAGTCCACCGTGTCAGATGTGCTCGCCAGCTGCCACAGGTCGCCTGTCACCTCCTCATCTCGTCTCAGCTTGCCTAAAAGTATTCTCCAATGTCAGCGTGCCTTCCCCCTCACGCTCCTCTCATCCGTGGCCAGTCACTCTGCTCTACTCCCCGGCTGTGCCTGCACACTCTGCTGTATACGCTACTCCACGTGTAGCATGACATGCTGCCGCTCCACCCATGGCCACAGCCGTCAGTCTAGACTGTGTCCTTTGCCGGAGCGCAGGGGTCCCATTTCCCTCCCCAAGAGGAGCTACAGCGAGACTCGGGTGCACTCAGACAAGAGCTTAGCATCTCGGGCTCAAAGGTTCAACAGCCCGGTGAGGGGGAACAGCCACCTGAGACGTATGCAAGCTTTGGGGAATATTCGCAACCCAGTACAAGGTGCTACCACTAAGTCTCACTCCACTGCCAGGGACTCAAGTATTGGGGCTCGAAGAGACTGTTTGGAAGCGGGGGACGTAAGATCCAGGGACTATCGATCAGCGGGTTTAAGGAAAAGGAGTGGTTCAGAACAGAGAAGAGGTGGAGTAGAAAGACGGCTAGATGGATCTGATAAAATAAGAAGTGGTTCTGAGTGTAGAAGAAGAGCTGAGTGGAGGAGAGCAGCTGAGCTCAAGGACCAAGAGATAAAACCAGACACTGTCACTACAATAATGGACAATTTACCTGGGTCCAAACACACACCTATAAGCAAGCCAAACAGGCCAAAACAGGTTGAATTTGTTACATAGCAGCAACTTGACTACTGTAAGTGTAATCTGTATGGCACTGCTATGATCATCAAATTAAATGTATTTGATTTTAAATCACTCAAATACAAATGTATTTTCAGTATTTTTTTTCTTACAGTATTTGAACAGGTCAATAAGTGCAGCATCTTTTCATGGTCTTTTTACACATTTGGTTGTGATGTTTTGTCTGATTTCTTCATATCATGCATTTTTTCTTGTAACAAGGTGTTTAGACACATTTTTGCTTATTTCTGTTTGATCCAGTGCTTTCCAATAAGTTATTGCTAAAGCCAGTGTGTATCATGCATATGTTTTTGATCATACATGATACATGTTATAAGCACATATTTATATTACATTTTCTTTACCTTCTTCATTTAAATGTATACCAATAAAAAAGATAATACGTCCTGTGTTAATGTTAAGATTTTTTAAAAAGGGTAACCATACATGATGTAAATTTACTTACCCACATGCAAACACACACATATTGAATATTGCAGTTAATTCAAACAAAGAAAGTCTCAGAGCTGTCATTGTTTAATTATAGTCCTGGATGACTGTCTTTTTGACAGCAACACAGGAGCCATTATTGAAAGTAATGAAACTATCAAGATTTGGTTTTGGTGAATCTGCAAAGTTTTACTGTGAGACCAAGCTTATGGGCCTCAACGATTCCTCTATTTTGAACCAAAATGGACTCAAAGTGGTGATTGCTGTGATAAGCAAGTGATCTTGGTGCCAATGTCAGTGGGTTAGATAGATTTATTCAATTTTTCTTTGACATGTCAAAGACTAAAATTAATTTAATTTTAATTTTGATCCAAGGGAGAAATGAGTCACAAAATGCTAATAGTTGGAACATCAAAGGACAAATAAGCTAACGTTGGCGCTTTGGTTTGAATATATAGGGCCATAGGTACACAGACCCCGGTAACAACCTGTGAGCTTTTGTGTCCTTCATGCAAGTGTTTTTTTTGTTTTTTTGTCTATTTGTACACCTTTCTGCACTACAAATACTCAGCTCTCCAAAACAGCATGGGGAAATATGTTTGCGCCACAACATGTGACCAGCCATCGTTAACTAGTTAGTGGGTTTAATGGTCATTCATTTATTTGTCAGAAAAAACAACGACATATCTGGCAGAGGACAAGACAAACGTCGGGATACATGAAAAGTAATGACAGTTGCAGCAGGAAAAGACAAACTGGTGAATTTAAAGGGGAATCTCGGTATACAGCTGGTCGCTGTTTCATTCCGGACGTATTTTTGTAGCGACACCTCCACCATGGACGCTGAATCTAAGCGTGTTTTGGAGTATTTGACAGAAGTTGAGGAAGCGGCTGAGGACGTTCTCACTAATAAACAACAGGTAACTAACCACTTACTCACTAAACTAGTAATGGTTTGCCGAAAACGGCTTTCGGGACAACAATATTTCGATAACGCAGCGTTCTGTTAGCTTGGTCGTAAACTGTCATTGACTATTTTAGCGGCTAAGCTAACTAGCTTAAATACATTTAGAAGTTCATAAATACCGCAAGGCACGATAAAGTCATAAACTTACGAACGAGTACGACAGACACACCTTTAGTCACCGCGATAAAATTGGTTTCAGTTTGGCTAGTGCTCGCGACCGGGAAGTTTACTGGATGTCTCCGCAGTTTCTATAGCGGTTGGTTGGTCAGGGACCGTCGAGTACGTAACGTTACGTTAATTGCATAGATGTACGTAAAGTTAAAATTCAATAGCTTCTCAACCATATGACCAAAAATAGGCAAACTAACAAATCATTGCGTTACAATGGTAGAGCTACACACCGTGCACACCCACTATTTGTCTCAGTAAGTGCATATTTTATATGTTGAAATATTGAAAATATTTTGTATGAATGTTATTGCAAAATATGGGATTTTCTTTCAATAGCGTCCAAGTCACATGACCCAAAGACACTAAAATACCTTGTTTATGTTTACTAGCAATGGCCACATCATGCACATGCTTTGATTGTATACAAAATATTTTATTAAACTATTATATTCAGATGTAATATCAAATTGAATATCAAAATTGCACAACTGTAAATTGCACTAAAGCTAATTAGCTTATTTCTCGTCACTGGTATGCACTAATTTGTATATTGTTTGTACTTTTTGTATATTCTTTGTATATTTTGTTTAATTTTGCTTATTGTATAGTACTGTGTGCTTCTCTCTTGCTTTGTACACTGCTGCAGAACTGCAATTTGCCCTCAGGGACAATAAAGAGCCATCTAATCTCATCTAATGGCTTCACGACTCCATGACCAAATTTCTGTTTTGCCTTTTCAGATTGTGGACCTAGACACAAAGCGAAACAGGAACAGAGAGGCATTGAACGCACTGCGAAATGACATGTCAGATTCAGGTGAGTGTCCATACCTCCATGACAAGATGCTGCCAAAGAGGATTCAGGGCTTGGTAATGTTTCAGTTAAAAAGTTAGTGCACAACATAAAATAAAGCAATAACTATGTAGTGTTAATTGTTTCTGCACATCTTGGCCCAAACACACACTGACATCCTAGACAATAATTGGGACAACATGGCTTACAGTCCTGGCCATATTCATCTGTTTTATTTGACAGCACATGATAAAACATAGAAAAAAAAGTCTTTTATAGCTTCAAAATTGAAAAGTGGTTATGGCTCCCTTTTCTAATATTTAGTTGCATAGCCTTTGGCATTAAAACTGCTTCCAAACGTTTCTGGTAACCATCAATAAGCCTCCTTCACCTTTCTGCTGGTAGTTTCTCCCACTCTTCAATTGCAACCTGCCCCAGTTCTTCAATATTTGGAGGATTCCTTTGACCAACTGCACATTTCAGGTCTCACCATAGGTTCTCTATGGGATTGAGATCAGGACTCATCACTCAGATTTTCCCACAAGGGTTTAGGTTTGTCCAGGTGGGTGCTGGCAAACATCAACCAGACCTTGTGTTTCAGCAGTGGGGTCTTCTGTGGCCTCTGACCATAAAGCCCTTCTTTGTTCAGTGTTTGGTGTATGCTATGGGCTGAAACCATTACCACAGACCTCTCCAGGTCAATCTTGAAGCCAGAGAAGCAGAATAGACTGTTTTATCACTTTAAAATGGATATTTGGTTCATTTGTAACTGTCACTCAATTGTTCGTTCAACCTCTCTCAGGTGAGGTGAATTACACTGCAAACGAGAATCTATTCCTCCAACAAAATGGATTTTAATTGTCCTAAAGGGTGGCAAAAGTCATGGCCATGGCCACTTTTCAACTTTGAAACCATAAAAGTTTTATTTTTATTCTTATTGTTTGATCATGTGTGTAAATGGATAGGTTGTTTCAATTTCCAATTATTTCAGAAGATATTGTACATTATCTGCATAAAATGCAATGGTGGCAATAATCTTGGCCAGAACTGTGAGCTATGAAAACAGTTATTATGCACATAGGATTTCATGATGTGATGTGTTTCACAGATGTGAAACAACAGTCCTAGTGTCTTGATCTGAAGCATAGCCTGTATGAGCCAGGTTTGTAGATGTAAGCCTTTTAGGCTTCATCTTATGTATAGGTAATCGTGGCTGTAGTTCAATATTATTGCTATAATTTTCAGGGAAAGTGAAGGTTTGCTTTGGAAACATGTTCATCAAATTTCCCAAATCAAAGACGAGAGAGATGATTCAGAAAGGTAAGAGCTGCCCAGTTTTATAACTTCTAACTGCATTTTATAAATTTCTACTGTAATTTTTTGTTTGTAAAATTTTTAAATATGAGGCAATTGTAAACCCTTTTGATCTTTTTTTTTTAGACCAGGAACAGCTAGACAAGGAAATAAATGACCTTCGCAAAGGACTTAAAGCAAAGGTCAATCATCTCAATGAGATGCAAGGTATGAACTTCTTGTAAGACCATTCTGGCTGTAATAAAGTTCAGTTGGCTACATGCAATAAAGAGGTGAGGAGTTTCAGTAACAATTGTGTAACAATGGTGTGCCACTTTTTAGGATGGGGCTAGTTTTCAGTGATTTGGAAAGAATTTCAGTGATGTGTGCCTCGCACCAAGTTACAGGGTAATTTCATTGCTGACTCATTTTCAGATGCCAGTGCTCATGTGGGATAGGCATTGAATAACTTAAGCACTTCAGAGAGGTTGAATTGATCTCCTTCTTCTTCTTCTTTTTCATAGAAACAATAATGATAACTAGGGATGCACCAATCAGATTTTGTGGGGTGGATTCCGACTGCCGTTTTTTTTAACAGTGTCATCATCCGATCTCCTATTGCTGACATGATGTATTTTACCCTTTCTAGTAACAACGGCACATCATATATAAGTGAACAGCAAGCATAAAGAGTAAAATTCCAATACAGCACTGTGTTTAAACGGGTTTGTCATATGACATAGCTAGCCTATCCATGTGTAAATAAATCGTAGGTTTTATCCAAACAGTAATTATATGTTAGTGTGTGCTTGATGACTGAGGTGCTTACTCTCCTATTGCCACTGGTAGCGCATGAAGTTTTTTTCATTGCGACATCATTGGCTCTGCCTTCTATCCAATATATTAAAGTGGTTCTAATCTATGATCACATGCTGTGATGTTCAAAACACAACGTGAGAAATAAACTGTCAATGTTCATAAAGGGAAACTCCATCATGCAATTTCTGGACAACTGGCGCAATTTATGAGCCAATAAATGCCTTCTTCTGACTCCATGATAGATGAAGCAAAATAAATTACATCTTATTACAGCTAATACCACCTCAATTTATTTTTGGAACGGTAACTATGATGTGTGTCTGTTTATTTTCAGGAAAACCTGAGCTGAGAGGCTACAACCTTTCTCCTCTCTCCGGCGATGAAATCAAAGCTATCAACAGCCTATTAAAGAGATGACATGATGTGCTAACTGCATTATAACTCCTACAGAGAGGGCATATGCCCCAGAGAGCACATGTTGCCAAGGAAAGTTTAAGCAACAGTTGTGCAACAGTACTATGATGTGATAACTTAAGGGTGGATTTGTTGGCATGCTGCATTCTACTCCTGGACAATGTGTATGTCATTGACCTCTTCCAAGAGTGCCATTGGCACATCGTTTTTTTCATTTTTGTCTTTTCATTTCAAGACTTACAGCTACAAAATGCATTGCGGCAGGAAGTACATTGTTGGTTCCGCCGTCCTCCTCCTCAGTTGGGCCCAACTCTTCACTCACCTTGAAACAGCATTTAGCCTGAGGCTGAGGCAGCCTCCATTCCTAAAGCCACCAATGCTGATGTGTTTTTGAACAGGTCTTATCTACCACACTGTTTAGCTTCACTGTTCTTTCATTTCTTACTGCTTTCCTCCATTGTTGCTATAACCTCCTGCTCTGTGGCCACTAGCCTCACCTTGGTAGCCACAACCAGCTCACCACTGGTCACGCCTGTACGACACCCCCACAGCAAATAGTATACATCCCAAAACGTCCTGAACATCATTGAAAAGCCAATTTCAGGCAAAGAGGGATTTAGGGATGAACACACAGGATCACAAACGGACACAGACTGATAATGTACAATATCCCACTTATTATTTTAATGTTAAAAATATATCAATAATATTGTAGCTTTAACTGGAAATACTGCATGATGCCCATTGTGGGATTGGACAAGAGGATTGTATGACATGATCCAGGAGTCTGACATCCTGTATGACCATGGCCCAATGAAAAGTCACTTAGGCCATGTGGTTGGTTAAGTCACAAGGTGGCACTGCTTCACAAGTATGCAGGAGAAGGGCACATAGCCTTGATCTAGTGCCAATCTCCACAGCTTTATTACTCTAGGGTGAATCGGACACCTCTACTTTGGATTACATTATATAGACCAGAAGTATTTGTTGGAAGTCAACTAAAATCATGTTTGCTAGTACTTCCCCTGAGATGTTTGTTACCATTGTGTTTTATTGAGAACTACAGTTATTATTTCTGTTGCCTGTCTGCTTGTTCTATATTGTGTTCTTCTCTTACTATTTACTGTCCTGAATTAAATAGATTTACATTAATTTCTGAGTCATTTGTTTCTGAGGATTATCTGTAACCCAGTTTTATTCAAACTGGTGGAACTTCCTTTAGCAGCAATAACCTCAACCAAACATTTCCTGTAGTTGCTGATCAGACCTGCACAACGGTTAGGAGGTATTTTGGACCATTCCTTCTGACAGAATTTTTTCAGTTCATTGGCATTTTTGGCATGTGAAGCCATCAACAGCTTGCTTCCACAACATTTCAATAGGGTTAAGGTCAGGACTCTGACTTGGCCATTCCAAATTTGCTTTTGTTGTAGATTTGCTTTTGTGTTTGGGGTCATTATCATGCTGCATGACCCACCCTCTGTTAAGTGTCAGATCACTGACTGACCCTGATATTCTCCTGTAGAAGTTCCTGATACAATTTAAATTCATTGTTCCCTCAATGATTGAAGCCGTTGAGGCTCTGAGGCAGCAAAGCAGCCTCAAACCATGATGCTCCCTACCCCATGCTTCATGTTTTGGTGTTTGTTTGCAGTGTTTTTTCTCCTCCAAAATAGGGTGGTGCCCTTTTGCCAAAAAGTTACATTTTTGGTCTTATCTGTCCTCAGAACATTGTTCCAGTAGCTTTGTGGAACATCCAGGTGGTCTTTGGCAACTTGAGATGGGCAGCAATGTTTTTAGTGGAGAGCAGTGGTTTCCTCCTTGGTATCCTCCCATGAACATCACTCTTTTGTGTTTTTCTTAGTGTGGACACAGATGTTAGAAGTTCAAGTTCAAATGCCTGCAGATCCTTAGCTGTTACCTCAGGGTTCTTTGTCACCTCCTTGTGTGGCGTGCTCTTGCTGTGAGCTTTGCTGGACGCCCACTCCTTGGTAGAGCAGCAATGGCTCTGGATTTTCTCCATTTGTATACAATCTATCTGATTGGTGACTGATGGAGGCCCAAGTCAAATGCTTTTGTAAGCTTAAAATTTTTTTTGACTGGGACATATGCTACTTCAACATCTGTTTTTGAAGAGTTGACCGAACCTTTGTGGGGTTTTATGTGACAGGACACCTCTAACACTCATTGTATGTCATCTCATTGATTGTTCACCTGACTTCAATTACCCATTTTCATAGAAGTCATTATCCTAGAGGTTCATATACTTTTTCCAGCTTAGGCTGTTAATGTTTGAGCAATATGTTCAATAATTTTTTTTTATGTGTTAATTGTTAAATCACATTGTGCTTATCTATTGTTATGACTTAGATGAAGATCAGGCCATATTTTTGAAGCCATTTATGCAGGAATGCAGGTAATTCAAAGGGTTCACAAACGTTTTCTCACAACTTTAGTGTAGATCCTTTATCATGATCTCAGTGACAAACAACTAGTGTGCTATCCTGAGGGTAAAAAAACTGTAAATAGGTGTAGCGGGGTAATTTCAGGGTCTTACATGCCACATTGAGCATGATAGGACATGAATAGCCTTAGGCAATGAGAGAAAAGGGAGGGACGACGACAGTCCCATAGTGCGATGGCTGGGTGGCGGGGGGGGTTGCGTGCCACAACTCTCAACTCTCAGACTTGGAACAAACTCCACATGATGAATTCATGACTCAAAGGTTGGGAACATGCTGTTTGTCTCTTCTGTTACACAATTATACAAAACAAGACACGCAAAGGTACTATGTGATTGACAGACTGTCAGTGTTTATCTAGAAACTGCAGACCTACAAATAGAGACGTTACATAATTTAAAATTGATGGACGATGACGGCGTGCTCAACATAGACCCGTTGTGCATAATTATAGTGTGTTTGGCAGCACAGTGACGATGAATCATAAACTAAATCTGGGGCTCCCATCACTGCCTTAGTAGATTGACGTATTAATCATTGCTTCGAAGACAGACATTGAGCTATCATTCTCATGGCATCCTCTATCTGCTGAATTGGAGTAGTGACTTCTTATAAATCATTGGCTGTGCATTGTGACAGCTACAAAAGTACACATCATGCAATATTCTGATGAAATCTATAAAGTGTATAAATTCATCTGTGCTGAATGGGTATTGATGTTAACGGACTTTTCTCTGACAGTTGTGTCAGGTGCCCTGAGTAGGGCAGACGTTGCAAGGAGTCCCATGAAAACAAGACATCAAGATAATAAAAATAAAAAAGTTGCAGACAGGATTAAATCCTAAATGGAACAATGTTTTTACACTCAGTAAGTCTATCAGCAACCAAAATGATAGCATAAGATATGTATTTTTCAAAATGGGAGTTTGTAAACTGAGATTTGCTTATGGTAAAGAAATTCTTTCTACATTGTACCCCAGAGTGTTATATTTACTGTATTTCCTTACGCTGTCACGTCAAAGTTTCCTCTGTTTGGAAAGACTTCCAGCTTTATATGCAGACAAGGCTAATGTTTCTGTAAAAGTGAGAAGTATACTCTGTAGAGTTGATTTACCTGACAGTGAAGCATACCGAGACGCTTCAGAGAGGACCTTATCTTTTATCTAGAAAGAGGCTTCCCTTACCTGACTACATAGATACTGCTTAGGCCTTCCATGTACTCACCTATTATGCTTGCCTGTTATTGAACTCATCTGAACTGTGGATAAATGCTGTTTGGAGGCTTAGCAGTAATGAGATTTGGGCTCAACAGGCCTGTGCACTCCAGACCAATCACTCCAGACCAATGCACTCCAGGTCACCGA
>OOFE01020663.1:10091-22419 GCA_900323365.1 Monocentris japonica | reverse complement strand
GAAGGGAAAAAAAAAAAAAAAAAAAAAAAAAAAACTGAAACCCTAAAATAGGAAGCCATATCTAGAGCCATATTTGCAGGGCCCATACGTCTAGAGCACTTGGCATGCATAGTTGACCTTTCATGCCTGTTGAGTATAAATGACAAAAGGAACCAGCTTCATACCCATGGCAGCCTCATCATCTCCAGGTCCTTCATAGAGCAGCTCACAGCGGTACTTCTGAGCAGTGACAGGGGAAGGCAGGTGGATGGTGATCATTTGAAGAAGGGCCTCTCCAGCAGGCAGCCAGCGACGCATCACAGCCTTCAGCAGGGGTTTTCCCTCCTTTTCCTTGTCTTCAGCATCCAGCTTGATGTCAAGCTTCTCGATCAGTTTGGCTGTCTCTTCCTTTTTGAAGTTCATGATGGCATCAAACACCTACAGGTAGATTAAAAACAATGAGAAAGTTAAGACTGCAGGAGTAGAATGCAGCCTAGCATGACAATGTCAAGGTGGAGGGGATCTTAGGACAAACTACTGCTGTTTCTATGCCATGCTCAGACGGAGGGTTGTCATCACTAGACAGTCAGGTCAAAGTGAAGAATGTTTAAGTCATCACTTGCAGGCGTAAAGTTTAGTTATTGCTGTTAAGGGTACTACTAAAATCACTCCCAATTAAATTATAATTGACTGGCTATAAACTGGGTCACTGCCTCCTGTATTTTAACTGCACTACACCTCAACTTCAAAAAAGGCAGCTGAAAATAAGTCCGTCACCTTGAAGATGGGGTCCAGGATGAGCTGGGCAAAGGTACGTGGTAGTTTCTTGCCATCAGGTCCATTAGCAGTCTTGCTGAACTTTCCAGTATCTGGGTCAAAATACCTTAATGAAAATATAAAATGAAACCATTACATGGGAGAAATGTAAGGTATAGCTATAAGTAACAAATTCACATATAGCCACATACAAGCACCGTGTCAAGATTGCAAGAGACTCACTTATCACCCCACAGCTTCTTCATCATGTCCTCCACCTTCTTGCAGCGATCAGCTGGAGTCATCTGGGTGTTGCCCTTTGCAGCAAACTTGGCTGCATACATCTCAGCAAACTGCTTGAGGGTGAAGGCCCAGCCGTGGAGTCCAGATCCGAAGCCAACAGTACCAATGACTGGGTCGATCTAGAAGTGATCAATTATTTGGCAATGAGTCGAGTTATATCCTTGATGAATCACACATAGACCAGAGATCCTTTGGTGACATTTAATTTAACAATTAAAAGAACACAAGGTTCAGACTGCCACTCACCATGATGTTTCCCATGGGTCCACCCTCATCCTCTCCGTAGGTGGAGATTATGACGTTGACGTTCTCAACAATGCGCTGGAAAGTCTGGTAGAGGTCTTCGGGCTCAAGCTGCAACTCCAGCAAGGCACGGTCCATCTTATTCATCATCAGGACAGGCTTGATACGCTCACCAATGGCCTGACGCAATACTGTCTCAGTCTGCACACAAACACCTGGTGAGGACATGCAAGGAGAGCCATTTTAATCCAATGTCAGTTAAGTGATTTTAATTTTTTCCACATTAGATGTGCACCGATAGTATCAGCATCAATCAAGTACTTACTTGACTTAGTAAATAAAGTCACCCTGATAAACACTTTAAAGACATGCATTTTGCTGCAATAAAGACTAGTGGCAGAAAACTGAACAGAGTTCTAGAATTAGAAACTGCCAGCTGTGCCAAGTTGAGGTGTCAGCACAGCTTCTCATATTGCAGAGGAGGCAAAAGCGACTGAAAAACACTGAAATACTGTTTGTAAACATTAGCCTACTCTGAATAAGCACCATTTTAATCCATCAAAAGCAGTTTTTGATATAAGATATATCATCTGTCCTATGCTATGTGGCTTATTTTGCTCAATACATGATTTGAGTAAATAAATAAACTGATGCATATTTCTTTAATTGTTTAATAGGCCAATGCTAGGTGGCATGGATGACAATTGAGTAGTAAGATCGGGAAAATCGGCCAATTAACTTAAAAGTTCTCTACTTGTATCAGTTCTTTCAGGTACTTGCAGTCCTATGAGACAGGTTTAGACGCAGCAGAGCTCTACTTTAGAGATGCAATTACATGACATCTTTGGATTAATAATTAATTCCATAAAGTAATTTCCACTGGTTCTTACCAGACACGCAGTCCACCACCACCAGGGCTCCGTCCGTGACACGGAGAGCGGCAGTCACTTCAGAGGAGAAGTCGACGTGGCCCGGGGAATCGATCAGGTTGATCAGGAAGCCAGAGCCATCTTTGGACTGCTTGATGAAAGCCAAGTCATTCTCAGCCAGCTCATAGTACAGAGAGATGGCACTGCAGGGAGGGGAGCATATGACAGCTATTACCAATACACAGGCTTTGATGTTATAATCCTTTGTGCCAGTGTTAGACAAAGTCAGGATATAGGTAATGTACATGAGTGGTTGCCTACAGATTAAAGAAGCAGGCTTGTGACTAGAGGGTTGTCTGTTTGAATCTACTACTGAACTACTGTTGACGTGCCTTTGAGCAACACTTATCGCTCCCAGTTGCTCCAGTGGAGAGGCTCAGTAAAAGAGGATAAAGTAGACGCTGCTGTGGTGGCAAGTGACGCCACCCTAAGTCAGTGCTAACCGATTAGTTGCTGCCAAGTGTGGAATGGCACAAATGGGTAAGTTCAGCAGTCAGTTACATTCCAATAGAGGGTGAAGTTGCGAAATAATGTAGTGATGAGACCACTGTGGAAAAGGTTTAACATGGGATACTCACGTGGACTTGATAGTAATGCAACGTTCCTGTTCATCTTTGCGCGTGTCTGTGAAACGGGTCTCTCCAGCACGGGCCGAGGCAATGATACCAGCCTTCGACACCAGCGAGTCTGTCAAGGTTGACTTTCCATGGTCCACGTGCGCAATCACAGACATGTTACGAATGTTGGCCTTTTTGTCCATGATGGCACGGATCTGGTCTACGGTAAAGTTCACCTGAAAGAATACGCTCAGATTAGTTCACTAAAAGGTCTAAGTAAAATCCACATGCTTTGGACATGAGTGTGATCATAAGCCCACTTTTACCAAAACAGAATTACCATCTGCGTCATCCTGGCCAACTCTTGTATGGGGTTTCACTGGCCATTACTGAACTGCAATAGTAACCATGGCTAAAGTGTAGGGGAAACGGCTGATTCTTCATTGCTTAGGTCTATGAATTCCGCTATATAGAGCAACTGCAATGCATATGGGCAATTGTAGCTGACGCAACTGATACCGCTCTGCCAACAACTGTCATTTAAACATTTGGCATCACCAGCTGAATTGCTCAATATATATTAAATCATGTTGGTTAACAGACAGTCAATATTGACCGCACCACAACAATTGAGTTCAGTGTACTTATTTTACTAACGTTATTGGGCGGAATACGCAAACATTACCTACAGTCAGAAGCAAATTGCTTGCAGGCCTCTAACTAGGGCGTTGGGCACCCGCAATCAGCTTGCTAGCGTTAGCAGCTAAGTTACGTTACCCTTAACTACGTTTGTCAAAAACTGTCTGCGTAGCTCAATAGCTACCAGTTAGTGTAAGCCACTTAGTCCATCGACAGTGTCACTTGTAGAAGATAAGCAATGAAGATAGAATTGAAATTAAGCCAAAGCAAACAAATAAATAGAATAAATCCAGCAACACCCGGCAAGACACGCAGATATGAATAGGCCACGTGTACAGACTTTAGCACTATGCTAACGTTAACTAGCCAGCTGACGGCACACGAAATGCCGGTATCCATCCAACCTGTTTCAAAGTGATAACGTTCAGTAAACGTTATCTACAACGTCCACCTTTCAGAGAAAATGTTGCTTCATGGTGCAACCTTATTTGGCATTATCTAACAAATGTCAGTGTTAGCGTAACATTATGCTGCGTCAACAACTAACGTTAGAGAAGAAAGCCGGTGCCAGATCAGTCTCAAACTGTCAACTCATAGCCTAGCGTAATTTGTTAAAATCCTTACAAAAGCAGTCTACCGGCTGAAAGTCACCTACAGACTGAGGAAAATTATAAATTCGACCGATCGATTAAGTCGCAATTCAGCATAAGCGGCCTTTAAGTCATGGTTGATTTTGTACGCTACCGGAGCAGCAGTATAAAATGGTTGCCATTTTGATCAATGCACAATTCATGGCACTGGCAGTGGGATACCATAGCGCCAGGAAATTATCCAAATAAAACGATAAATATTAGTGTAGCGGAGACCTAATGTACACGACACATGCATCAACTATATAAAGATATAATTCCAACTTACCATTTTGACGGATGGTTTTGGATTCGCTTAGTGGAGAAAGACACACTTTTTTACGCTGCCCACCTCACGAGGTCATAGGCAGGGAAGAGGACGCTGACGTCAACAAACATGAATTTATACCGCAGGCGTCGGTCCTGCGCGTCGCCACGTATTAATGTGACGCTGACTACTTGTATGCTGAACTGAACAGCAGGAACAACAAGGCAAGGGTATGGCAAGCCGTTTTAACATTTATTACCTTGACTGGACATTCATTACTGATATCGGCAACGTCATTTTGCCCAGTCAAAGCTCTAATTCAAGATAGCTGTAATTATATTTTGACTAGTCAAAACTCTAATTTTAGATATCTGTAATTACATTTTGACTAGTAAGATTCAAACTACTTTTGCCATACATGTGTATGGGGTTTCTCATTACAGATATCTACAATTCAGTTGCGGATATCTGCAACCGAATTCTGACTAGTTGTAATTCCAGTTTCAGATATCTACAATTTAATTCTGACTAGTCATAATTCCAGTTAAGATATAATTCCCCTCAATTCAAGATATCTACAGTGTCCTTTTTAGATATCTTAAATTAAGTTTTAACTAGTCCGAATGACGTTGTAGATATCTTGAACTGGAATTATGACTAGCCAAAATTCTGTTGTAGATATCTCAAACTGGAATTAGGAATAGTCATAATTTAATTGTAATCTATTATCAAGTTATAGATATCTTGAAATTAATTTTGATTAGAGATATCTCAAATTGGAGATATATTTAACTTTCATTCTGCCTAGTCAAAATGTAATTACAGATATCTGTAGTTATGTCAGAAGATACGCCAATGAGAGGCGGGAGCGGCTTGCTATTCAAACATACTATGGTACTGCAACCGTATGACAAGCCGTTTTCCGCCATGTCAGAGCAGCCTGAGGCCGAAGTTCTAGTTTTTGACAGGGTTTTTAACGCTGCAGCCCGTGCACGATAGGAGCTGTCAGCGAGAAATACAGAGGATTAATTCGATGGGCTCAAACCCATCCAGAACGGGAGATCAGTGTTCTGAGACCATCCAGACTTCGTCGTAGGTTCTCAAGTGTGTCTGGAGACAATATACAATACGCTGTAAATTTCTACCACAACTCTCTAGTGAACGAAGCCCTCGTTCGCCCAAATTCCTTAATGATACGCTCTTTCTATTTCATGGCATTTTCTAACAATCTTATCCACAACTGCAACCGCCATTGGTTCTGCTAACACTGTTCAAATGTTTTGCTGGGCCAATATCCAATGGGAAGCCTCGCATGAGCAACGTCATGCACAACAATTCGGACTAGTCATAATGACGTTTGAGATATCTGCAACTATTATTTGGAGTAGTCAAAACTGAATCACAGATATCTATAGAGATCTGCAATTGTCATTTAACATGTACACACTCTACACACGCTGAGACCGATCAACCAATGGGAGTAAGGGAACACCATGACCAGCTCTGATGGACCGCCCCCTTATTATCACAGGGGCAGGGAAATACAGAAATAAATGAATAGAGAAAAGACTGTATACGGAAATGCAGTTATAAGGAAATAGATAAAAAGAGATACTTATAAATATGGAATTCAATTCTCAGGAGAATGAATACGCAAATAAGTAAATAGGAAAATAAATATAAACAGAAATACAATAGTGTGACAATAAATGAATGGGACAAAAAAAAGATACAGAAATATACCAGATTTCATCTATTTATTTATTACTGTGTGCATTCATGCATTATTTTATTTATTTCTCTCTCTATATATACACTGATTAGTTTTATTTATACATTAATTCAGTTTTGGTCCTCCATAACTCTTATCCAGTGAATGCTGTTTATAAGAGAAAACTCTAGCCTGAACCATTTAACATAGGCGGCGGATTGATGGTATGTTGATGGTTTAGAAAAATGTAACAAGTAGGCATCAACTGCTCCATCTCTCCTGGCCAGCGCACCTCCCATATGTCCCGGCAGCACCAAAGCTGCCAGTCCGCCAGGCTTCCAGGAGCATCCCGCTCCTCACTTTGGGTGGCCTGTAGCCTTATGCCTAGCCTATTTAATAAGTAGGATACACAGTGTGCCTGTAGGCCTAGACTATGTAGTAAACATAGTAATATGTTTATGCTTATATCACCAGCCTTTTAACTATAAGAACATTTCTTGTGATTTTTTTTTGTGTTTTCTTAGTCAGAACCATCTTCATTTTCTACTTATGCCTAGCCTACCTATAGGCTGTGCTGTTAGTGGAATAGATTAATACCCTTGAAAGATTTAGAGTAATTTCATACTTCATTATTCTTTGCACTGTGAGAAGGTTTCTTGTTGGTCTTCTGTATTTTAGTCAGATTAAGGTTTGCCACGTCATGTTGACTGCTTATTTCTCCAGTAGATGGTGCCTCAGCATCACATACAGGCATCCACCCTTAACTGGGAGGATCTCTAGGAGTTAATAGTGTGTCATCCTGAAAATCATGTCACAGTACTGTATTAAATAGTGTCATCATGAACTTAAATAAACAGTAATTATGTTATGTAATTAGTAATACAATGAGGTTAATGTTACCGGCCTAAATGGGCTCTCTCACTGTGACAAATTACCTTGATGTCATACCTGGATCAAAGCACTCCACTCTAATGACATTGGAATTAATGCACCAACCAATTCCCAACCAGCAAAAAGAATATTGTTTAAATACTTGATGCAATTGGCACAATATATACACCTTCAAAGAAGCTATTTTATTCTTCCTCTTTTTCTGTGAACCTTTGTACTTTTGCTTTTTAACCCAGGGCTTCTCCATCTGTGTGGTTGTTTAGTATGTATGAGCAGAGAGAGAAAGTAATTCCAAAGAGAAATAACAAGGTAAACAGTATGTGAGTGCACAGTTTGGTTGGAGGGGGGGGAAACCATAGGAGGCTGTTTGTCTGTTCACCTTCAAAGGATGTCTTTGAAAGAAATCAGATAAGAAAAGGAAACCATCCCCCTCTGGCAATGAAACTGCACTTTGCCTCGTAGCCGCACATACAGTATAAGGAGATGTACATGAAACCAATCCTTTAAAAGACCATGTGAATGATAAAAAACTTTGGATTGTAGTGATGAAAAGTGAAATGTGACAGGATAGATGTTTCCATATACAACTTCCATAAATCTCTCTAGGAAACGATAAGCCTATGCCATCTGATAAGATTCCTAAAATTACAATGCAATGGGATTTATTTTGGCCTCTGTTATGACCAACAGTTAAGGGTTGTTGTTATTGGAAGTTCTGATTATTGAAACAGCTTCAGCTACCTAGTTAGTTTTAAAATGATAAGTTGATCAACACCTTTTCTTGTTTAAAAAACATTTTGTGCCAGAGTAAATTATTTTCTAGGTGACATTTGTTCATGGCATTTTCTTATCTAAATAGCATCAGACCATGCTCAATTTCCTCAATTAAAAATCCTTTAAATGAGTAAATATCCTCAAATCCGAATCCAACATTTTGAAGATTTTTTAATACCTTTTGCTAATGTGATATCAAAGCCATACACCACACTGGTACAGTTTTCATTTTGTGTTTTGAGGTGTGAGAACCACAATTAAAAAACAATTAACACTCACACGAACGCCCGCACACTAATTTGAACAAATTTGACAGTGCTAATTACCTGAGCAAACAGGAAGAAAACTGTAAAATGTTCTCATTTACGCCATCACACCTGATCTGGCTGTCTAGCCCAGTTCTGTATCACCCAGTGTGCTGTCATATCTGAAAATGCCCAGACACTATGACTGACAGGGAGAAATGGCAGGCAACTCAGGCTGAGTAATTGGCTATGGATTGAAATGACACCCGACTTCCAGAAGAGTATGATTTCTCCTACTCAGTCAACAACAGCCAACCTTGGGAAAGTACCTTGTTAGTCAAGGGGCAAAGCCTCATTTAATTTTTGTGCTTAGTTAACTAGTCCATGCCCTGTTGGTACTTTGCGTGGCACTTTAGAGAATGGAAAGGGACGGGATTCTGACATAACATTGCCACATATTTGCTTCAATCTGATCCTCCATAATGCATCTGTAACCTGTTTTTAAGTCTCTCTCTCTCTCTCTCTCTCTCTCTCTCTTCTCCCTCTCCCTCTCCCTCTCCCTCTCTCCTTATATTTATGACCATCTGAGAGCCTGGCCATCTTCCAGGTTTGAGAAGGAAGACTAATTTCAGTAAGAAGATCAAGCCCCCACTGCCACAGATCTATTTGGAGTCTATTTCAGTGGCCTGTGCTGATTAGGAGAATGTGTGGATTCACTGCATCCTCAGGCGATCAGTAGGAGTAGCTAAACTTGATGGATTTTCTCAAGTTGTACTTTTGGGGAAATGAAAGCCACATTTGCGTTGTTTGATTAAAACGTATGTCATTACTTGTTTTATTTGTGTTTTAACATACTTTCCAAGTTCTAATTCAATGGATGGTGTGAAGTGTCCATTACTTTGATGATTTTCAAGGTCGTGTTTGGCTCCTTGATTTCCAAATCATGATGTTATAGTATATCTAATAAAGATGATTATACACTATCCCAGATGACACACAATTTATGTCAGCATATTCTTGACTTTTTGACAAGTATATGTCCCAGATGGCTCATAAACCTAACTCTCTTCACTCTCTGAAGAAATCACAGTGGAGCTGAATATGAGTAATGCACTCAACATTGACTTACTCAAAATCCTACAGGCACTTACCTGATATCTGATGAAAACCATTCTCTTATTGTGTGAAACTAAAAGCATAGACTGCTGCTAACAAGTGATAACACTCAATTGGACCTAGAACCAATAGAAAAAAGGACAAGGCTGTTCAGTTTGAGCTCTGACCATCAGAACTGTTTGCATAGGAAATAAACATGAAGTCACCTGAAGAGCAACTTTGGCAATCGCAGTGTCCTCGACGCGCTGGTCCCATGTCCATCCTTTGACTTCTGCAAAACCTTGTAATTCATAGTCTAGCAGTAGGCAAGCCAGACAAGCCAAGTGTTCCAAATATAGATTCACTGATCTGATTCACTGAAATCTCTATTGAATAACCCATTTTATCAACAGATTACTTAGGATGTAACGCTCAATTGGCCGGTGAAGTAAAGCCATACTCACAGTACTTTGTTAAATGGGATATACAAGGTCCATGCAATTCAATAGAAGAGTGAATCTGTCAATGGGCTGTCACAGGATCAATACGTTGCTTGAGGCTTCTGCTGTCACAGTGATAACACAGACTTAGCCTCGTTTGGGGAGGTAAATGTGTGTGTGTGCTCTGTGTGTGTGTATTTGTGTTTGCTAAAGAGAAGGTACTGCTTAAATGACTGTACAGCTGAGGTAAATTTTATTGGCATCAAGTCCTGAGTCCTCCATCATCACAAAAACATTTCTATCATTCCATGTCACTTTGAAGCGCCCTTGACACAGTCATGGGTACCTCAGTCACGCTGCTCAGTCATGCTGCTTGTCTTTGATACCAACTCATAGTGTAGGGCCAATGTGCCATTTCACTTTATCAACTTGTTTTATCAACTTGTTTTTGTAGCTTGCTGCAGTGCAGACAGCACTGCAGATTTCAGTGTACAGCTCTGCAGTACCACTGAGTTCTACCAGCTTTCGAAGCAGTATTATATGTTCATTTCTGCATTTGTTTGCCTGCCGGGTCCTAACCGGTCTCTTTGACTCTTTGACCCAAAGAGTCTGGGGACTTTCTTTGATGTTGCATACAGCGATAGCATCACTATTGAGGAGGCAGTTGTTGTGAATGGAGCATTTTCTTTCCGATTCGTCTTGTAATTGTTGAGATAGAGAAGATGACAACAGGTGTGAATATTACAGCTGATTCAATTTGTAAAAGTTTATGTAGACTGTGTGGGCAGAACTTGAAAATAAATGGCACTTGACATGTTAAAACCCTTTTAATTAAAAAGTAACATAGACAACCTGCTCAGCTTTCAAAATAAGACCAAGCTTGGATATGCCTGCGTCCACTGCTTGGTCCAAATGGGCATCAATACTTATGTTTGCCATGCTGCTGTACATCTGATAAATTCTGGGTGCTCAGGAACTTAATGATGCTACCTACCCTCCCTTGAGTGATATATCTGGCGACCAATAAAATGTAACGCTCAAAGGTTGAGCTCATTCCAATTAGAACACATTGTTCAGCTCTGTTGCTACCTTCCAGCTACAGCTGGATGGGAGGACTAGCTCACAAGGCTATTTGTTTGCACAGCTCACCTATCTATTTAGCTGTTGTGGCATGAAAACCTAATATCTCCAGTTCAGACTGTACTCTAGTCTAGGCCCATAAAACCTACTCAAAACAACATGCATCATTTCACACTGGAAAAGAACTAAATCAGAAAATACCCACTTGCCAAAAAGGATACTTTTGAGAATTATAAGGTTTTCAATGGACATGAGTAATTTGTTATTCTAACCCTAATCAAACTGAAATGGCAGCTGAGGAATGCATCTCTAGCTCTCTTTGTTTCTCTCTCTTTCTGACTCACACTGATAAAAGTCAGTCAACTCTCTCTGTTACTGCTGATGTGTCTAATACCCCTTTCACATACAAATCCCGGGGTTTACATAGGTTATTGAAACATGGCTCATTTCCGCGTTGGATCCATTCAGGCCACACTATTGTCCTGGATTTATCCAAGGTCATCGACCATTCAGACCAGACAAGATCCCTGTCACCATATTTCCATATGTATACGTCACAGGGCCAAACAAGTACCTGTGTGATATTGCCTTAGATAACTGAATCTTTTACCGTCCTGGTAATTTGTCGCTTTATTACTTCTTCCCCACGAATGGACAGAAGCTCTCCGATTTCTGAATCTTTCAAATTCTCTGTTCTTATTTGTTCCATTTGTTCAGTCTCAAAGGGCTTTACAAATGGCCACATTATGAAGCAATAACTGACGACTAACGATTCTTCAAAAGAAAAAGAAAAATGACCAGATACCCCCTGACCTCAGACCCTCAATGAGAACAAGGAAAATGTTCCACAAAAACCTCATTAGGAAAAAAAATGGAAGAAACCTTGGGAAGGACTACACAGAGGGGGGATCCCTTTCCAGGACGGTCAGACATGCAATGGGTGCTGAGAGTGGGCAAACAAGGATTAAATCAGAATCAGCTTTATTTGCCAAGTATGTGCACATACAAGGAATTTGACTCCGGTTTTTCCATTGTCCTCTTGTACTTACATAGAAATAGACATACAGCAAAAACAAGGACAACAAAGCTGAACAAGCTAGACATAAGTATAAACATGTACAGATGTAAAATATATATATAAAAAAACTATGAAAACAAGACATTAGTGCAATGATGCAATGATGTGTAATGATGTGCAATGATGTGCAATGATGGTGCAATGATGCAGTTAAATGTTGATAAAGTGGAATATAAACAAAAATACACAGAATAAACACAAAAAAGCTTGGTGAACATCCGGATCTGGCAGAGGGCAGCAACACCAGTTAACATTGTCATTTTTGTCATCAAGTTCATCATGAGAATGACACCCAGTGCAGGGCCGTCAGTGCTGTCTCGGTCACCATGGACAACAACTACCACTGGAGGCAAGGAGGGAGGGGACCACACAGAGTGACAATACTGCCAAGCTGCAACCACAACCTGAAATGAAGAAAGGGGAAGCTCCCACACAGAGACACACACCAATATGAATGAACGGGTTCACACAGACTGGGAAAGCAGGACATACAAACTAGATTCCCATTAGAAGAACTTGTCAAATCAAATCACATTTATTTGTATAGCCCTTAATCACCGTTACAGTCTCAAAGGGCTTCACAGTGCCCAACGCGTGAAAACAATAAGTAGTACTAGTGCTAACTAACTAGTCTGACCTTACTCTATAAATAGATTGAGTTATTCCAAATAATTGTGCAAAGCTAAGGTTGACCAAATGACAAGTGAGCAA